>JAGDQP010016827.1:7385-39804 GCA_022664845.1 Lepisma saccharinum
GATTTCCTTGAGGAGGAAAACTTACAGCTTCATGAGGAGAAGTATTTAGAGCCTGAGATGACGAGGAAAGAAAAGAAATCAGTAGGAAGTCAAACTGATGACCCGTTAACAGATCGAGAAATAGATTCAATAGAGAAGAACTACTTGATCGCTCGATCGAGGTCCACAATAAGCATAGGATGTGGAACGAGTGGCGATCATCGAAGAATTAGTGAAGATGATCTGAAATCAGCGATGCAAGAAATGTATGATGATGAGAAAAGGCACTCGCAGTCTGATACGAGAAAAGAGCAAAACGAGGAGAACGATACAACTGAAGATGAGAAATCAAGAAAGTGTAAGCCAGATGTTGTTGAGGAGGAATGCTTACAACTTGATATAAACAAAGAAGACAAAGAAGATGAACTAAGTGTAGAGGACGAAAAATTAAACAATGATCGAATGCCTAGTCTTGAGGAAGAGAAAGAACTAAATGAAGGTAGAACTTCAAAAGGAGATATATTGCGAACTTCTGTTACTAGTAATTATGGTGAGTATGGAGTGACTGAAGAGAAACGTATTGCTGGAAGTACTGAAGACGACATCAAAGACAATTCGGAACAACCAGCCTGGAGTCGGGACTCAAGGAGAAGAAGTGATAAAGAGCTGGAATTGGGCACAGTTTCAATAGAAGGAGAAAGGTCACGAAAGGAACGTAGACGTTCAACTTACCATACAATTTTTGATTTGCCACTAGCACAAAGATTATCTTGGCGAAAAACTATTTACCTGGATGACAAAAAAGACGCAGAAGGTACATAAACAGAAGCTTGAAAAGAGATGTCCAGCCAGTAATGGTTCAAGGAATGTCTTACAAAACACTTCACTTACATCCAGATTATATTACAAAGAAGACAATTGTACTGGAACCTAGGAAACGTAAACTGTGCTAATATTTGTTTGTACAGTCTAGCATATTGTTACGTATTGTTTAGGAAACGAGTTTTGAAATAACTTTTAATATAGAAATAAAAAAATCATTAAAAAGATATCAGTTTATAAGTAGACGATAAGTCCTGAATATGCAAAAATCTACTGTTTGGAGACGAATATTAAGTGATTCACAGAGAATCACTTTTCCAAGTGCCAATTATACAATTGAATTCAAAGGCTTTGTGTATGGTGACTGTCAACAATTAGAAAAGTTGTTTGCTGGGGTGACCGGGACTCGAACCTGGTTCTTCCAGTTGCCGTTCGGGTGTTCTAATCACTAAACTACATCTACAACGTTCATGTTCGGTGTATATGGGTTATTCCTGGTGCCTCAGTTCAACCAGCTCGGGTGACTACTGGTGACAAAGCCAAGGCCCTCCACTACCGGTACGTATGGAGATTTTATTGCAGTAGTTCTGCATTTGCAGAAATATTTCTGTCTAATAATTTCAATATGTAGATTAGTACCTTGACTGTGATATCGGCAGCCAGTAGTTTCTTCATACTCTGCAGTGACTACTCATAAGGCTCTGAATTTCGTCCCTGAAGAAACGTGGTTCTCTTTGGACAGTGAAGTCCCGTAAGTCAATTTATGCACTGTTTCTGTTTTTCAGGAAGTGACTTAGACACATGTTTGTTGTCCAGTGAATATGCATGGTGCAGGAGTGCTTCACTCTTCAGATCAATCAGCTTATGTTTCCTCGTGTTTCCACGTGGGCTTCAGAGTTGTTCGCTAGGAGCAGAGCAGCCCTCCTACAGACCAAGGGCAACTGATTTTTGCATAACTGGTGTTCATTTAGCCGACAAAAAATTTTAATGGACAACACCCACAGCTCTCCACCAAAATAACAAGTGTCAATTCGCGGTGTCAACTTGCTTTGGAAAGTATTTGGGTTTTCCACCAACATTCAGTTATGGCAGATGTCCATTCGATCCCCATATGCAAAGCGTCGCGGTCCATTGCCGTAAATTCTGCTACTGATCGATACTGAGATGTAGTAAAATAATTGACGTTGGCCCACTGGTAGTAAAAATCCTAATAGTCATAGGAGTTTGAAGTTATATCAAAACAACTAGTAATACAAACTATCCACGCTTATATTAGAAGCGTTATTAAAATGGCAGTTGTGTTTCAATCATTATTAGCAAGAGGTTAGTAATTTTGTTAAAATACTGGATACCTTATACACGTGCTCACCTCACCAACCCGAAAATCTCAACGATTGGCTACTCTCGTTAATCTTAGAATTGACTGCCGCGAAGTCTTATCGAAAAAGGAATAAAAATAATAAGTAACACCTGTAGAACGAGCACGTAAGTTTTTATCAGTGGTAAAAGCAAAAACATTGGCTTGGCAGGCAAGATAACAATTTTGGCTGTTATATCTACACTGTTATAAATAACTGTTAGTTTTAAAACGACTAACAGTTATAACAATTTAGCAAAATTAACTGTTATAACACAACTGTTTTTTGCTTCTCTAATTGCTTTGGATGTACTGTATCATAGGCCTCATAATAGATAGAGTTAGCACACTTCCCCACTTCTGTCTACGCTAAAACTAATGTTTTGTTGTTGTTTAGACCACGTGATTTTGAATTCATCCGGTAGGTAACTCTGGCATAGACATAATCTTCTATAGAAGTTAAGCTGTAGAAGTGGAAAGTTGTTTGTACTTAGTGCTCATAATGGAATGGGTTAACTATGAAAATCGTGTAGTCGTGATAGCGTTTCATTACCAGGAGGAAAATTACCAGGAGAGATTTTCGAAACGCTCTAGAAGTTGAAAATTAGCAAGAGGTTCGAGTACCGCACTATCCAGGGGTTCAATGAAACTGAAACTGTGAAGGTCCGCCCAAGTAAACGAAGATCATGCAAAGTGCGGACTCAAGAAGTGGTTAAAGCAATGGCGGTACATGTGCGTAGAATTCCGGTAATGATATAGTCAGTGATTTCACGTGAGCTAAACGTGTCACCAATGTCTATATCTGGCACATTGAGCATTCTGGGACTCCATGCTTACAAACAACGCGAACTACACATCCTGACAAGTGAACTGAAGCTTAGAGGCTTCTCAAATCAAAGCGCTTACTTACTTGCAGCAATTCGTCACCGTCAAATCCTGTTCAGTGATGGAGAAGTTTTCTGTGTTGAGGAGACTTTAAATGCCCAAAATGACATGACATATGTCAAATCCTCTAGAGAAGCTGAAAAGGCTCCAAGATTCCAGAGGGGTCATTATCCGGCATCAATCATGATGTGGTCACGGGTGAACTACGAGGGTATAACGGAACTCGATTTCTGTGAAAAATGTGTTTAAATGTCGGCCAAAGTGTACCAGGAGACAGCTTTCAGGGACTGGTCAAGGGCCTCAACAACACTCTCTTCCACGGACCGAACTGAAATTTCCAGCAGGTTTCATCCCCAGCATATATAGCTAGGACAGCCCAACAGTTTCTGGAGGCAAATGTTCCTATCTCATTTCGACTTCAGATTGACCTTCTGCAAGTCCAAACCTAAATACTTTGAACTACAAAGTGGTCCAAGCTTCAGGAAAGGGTTTGCAAGAAACGCTATTCCAATATTGACAGTTTAAAGAGGTCTCTTGTGAAGGCAGCTGCAGAGTTCCCAGTCCATGTGCTGCGTGATGCGATTGATGAGTGGCTACAAACACTTAAGGGCTTTGTGTGTGCCAAAGGTGGTCATTTCGAATAATTATTTGTGATTTCGTTTCTTCATATCTGCATGTAACTCATTATTAGGATAGTACATTATATCTAAACATTTTGTGAAAATTTACTTCCAATGTTGTGACAGTATTTATGGTAAGACTAGGTATTTCTAACAAGATACTCGTTGTATCTTTCTACATCCTCTCTTATTTTCTTTCTTACTGTTTTATTTAGTTCTATGTACTCAATCCTCTTTATGTAATTTTCCTCTTCATTCATTTCCCTTCTTTTCGTCATCAAGAGTTTAGTTTCTTCTGAGATTTTGTTCTCTTTTCTCTTGTTGATGTCTGCTATTTCCTTGGCTGTCTCTCTTATTATCTCAGTCAGCACTTTATTTCTGCTATTGATGTCTTCTGTACCTTCTAACTCTTTTTCTTTCAAGTCTAGTATTTAGTTTTATGTTACATCTCACCATCCTACGATCACTCGGGATTTTGAAACTGTTCAGAACAGACCCGTCTTGCAGAATTTCCCTGTTATTCGATAAAACGTAGTCTATTTTGGTTTTAGTCCCATTTGGGCCTTTCCATGTCCACTTCTTCTGGGACGGTTTCTTGAAAAATGTATTGGAAATGAACAGTCTGTTGGCTTCTGAGAATTCCACTAACTTCTTCGTAATTTCTTTCGTGTCACTGCTCTGCTTAGTTCCTACTTTCGCATTGAAGTCTCCCATATATATATATATATATATATATATATATATATATATATAGGGTGTCCCAGTCATATACAAATAAACTTCGGAAGATGATTTGTCACACCAAAATAAGAATAAACATGGATCCGATTTTCCTTCATTTTGGAGATACAGCGTTTCCAACCTGGAGCGTAAAGTCGACGCCTTACAATGAAAAAATGTATAAAAAATAACGCATTAAATGAAAATTTCGTTTGTGGAAATTTGTTTTTATCAACTTGGTAGATATCAACAGCGAAAACACGGTGTCACCGGGCTGTCAGTGTTGTCAACCCACTATAACGTTTAAAATTTTCAAAGGGCACTAGGTGGTGTTACTGGGTATTTGACACCTTAATTAGAGAACGTTGACTATGAAAACAGGGTGTATATATTAACGAAGGAACAGCACTGTATTCTAATGCGGTGTAAAGAAATTGCATAATATTATCAAACTTCAAGAACAATGCATTTGTCCAGTTTGTCTGACTCGGAGAAACACGAACTGATTCCATGGAAAGTGTACTTTTCTTTATATTTTCTGAATGGGCTTAGTGAGTGAAATCGTTTAGCAGGAATATTAACTCCGCAAATTAAACCTCTGTGGAAGGAGGAAAGAAAAAAGACTTTAAAAAAATGCTACGCAGCGGTGAAAGAAATCGCCAGACTAGAAAGGTCTCTAGCCTAGTCTCTGAGGCCCAGGGGTAACAATCTATGCATAAGATGCAGTGCATCGTATCCGATTATGCATAGGTTAAAACAGTGTCGAAACAGTGATACCATATGGAACAGCTTCCACACTATTATAACAAGAATTTGCAAACTTAGTGTTAAGACTATTACTACCGAAAGTATAGTTAGCGAACATGAAGTCAACATGAACAAAAGTGTGATATTAATGTACTGGCATGATCAGGGAAACGAGGTAGAGAATCTGTCTCCAGAACCTACAACTCACGGTAATTTTTTAGATTAGAATCCTATGTTGAAATTGTTGATATGGTCTCCAAACTCAAAAAGAAGGTTTTAAACGGTAGGAGTAATTTTAAGGTAATACATACATGTAATGTATATACATACATAAGGTACAGGGAATTAGGACAAAGCGGCTTGATCTTGAAATTGTCGTACAGACATATGATCTTGATGTCCAGGTTATTTGCTTATGTAAACATTGGCTCCATTCGGAAGAAATAAGTAAACATTCCAGGTTTTAAATTAAGTGGCAGTTTTTTTTTGTAGAAATAGGTGTATAAAGTGTGAGGGTGGGGGACTTGTATTTTTGTCCGGGACAACATAAAAACAGAAAACGTTCAACTCTCCTATCTTCAGTGTGTAGAAAAGGATTTTGAAGTTTCTGTTACCCATCTCGTCGAAAATAAAATGTCTATAATTTGTTGTTATAGAGTACCTGACGGTATGTACGAAACATTTGAAGCAGGGTTGATCATGCTTTTAGACGAGCTTATTTTAAAAAGCCACGCAAAATATATCGTATTGTGCGGGGACTTAAACATAGGTTTCGTGAAAGGCAAAAATGAGAAAAATAACTCTCAAAGCTTGTTAGATACTTATCGACTGAAGGTAAGATACATTCATCCACAAGAGTTACTGCTACATCTAAATCTCTCATAGACCAAATAAGTATTAACCATGTACTGAAAATAACAGGCTCCGAAAATATCGATGTTCATTTTTCTGATCACAGAGCGCAACTAGCCAATTTAAAATCTGACACCTTAGTCCATGAAAAGTATCCGACTTCTAAGAAAACAATCGGACAGCGTTGTTACACCCCAGATGCGATTGTAACGTTTATTCAGAAGCTTTATCACATAAATTGGAACACAATCTACCAAGTAAACACTGTAGATGATAAATTTAACAATTTTCTAAGTAACTTAAATTGTTTTTCAGGAGTTTTCCATTAAAAACTATAAGATTAAAATCAAGAAAAAGCTAGATAACTCAGGGAATAAGAGAATTCAATAAAAGACTGAAAGAGCTGCATGTTGAAAGTAAACAAAATCCAAGTTCATCTTTTCAAACATACTATACAAAATACAAACAGTTATATAAGAAACTAATAAAAGGCTCGAAAATCATGCATAATGATAATATTATGAAGAATGCTGTTAATAAAGTACGAACAATGTGGAATATAGTAAAGCAAGAAACAAATGCTACAGGAAAATCCCATATAAATATTGAACTAAATAATGAAAGTAGTGAAGTCATTCGGAACTCTCATAAAGTTAGTAATTCCCCCCCCCCCCCCCCATAAACGTGGCTGAGAAATTAAGAGCAAATAGCAAGTCCAACAAAAAGTGTAACTTTCGTAAACCAAAAAATGATAAAACTATTTTTATGCTGCCTAAAGACAGATACGAGATTTAAAAATATTTAGAAAATAAAAAATAATAAAAATCATGTGGCCCTGATGCGAGACCCGACTTTTTTATTAAAAATGTTATGAACCTCCATGTAAACCACTTGTTCATATCATAAATGCATCTCTTTCTTTCTATGGGTGCTTTTCCAAACAGATTAAAGCAAGCCATAGTAAAACCTATTTTCAAAAAGGAAGATCCGAAAGATATTCAAAACTACCATCCATATCGCTTTTATCCCCCTTTTCTAAGATATTTACACCGTTTAGTAAACTTCTATGATAAATGTTCCCTGATGCACGAGTCCCAACATGGATTTCGTAATAAGAGAAGTAACATTACAGCTATTGTTGACTTTCTGGAATATGTAACGAAGTCACTCGAGCCAAAAGAACACGTATTAGGTATATTCTATGATTTAACTAAGGCTTTTGACACGGTTGAACATAATACAATGTTAGCAAAATTAGAAGCTTGTGGAATTAGAGGATTCCTCTAAAGTTGATGGGATCTTACCTCTCAAACAGAAGACAAATAGTTGAAGTTGAACATTTTGGCAACAGAGGGCATCAAACATCGTTCAACTCCTCAATATATAAGGTTTGGAGTTTCGCAGGGAAGTGTATTGGGCTCATTTCTGTTCCTACTCTATACGAATGATCATCTGTTAAATATTCAAGATTCAACTTTTATTTTATATGCTGATGACACTAATTTATTAATAAGGGGTCCGAATTTTAACTGTTAAAAGAAAAGTGTGATACTCAAATCAGAAACAGAAAAATGGCTAGATAAAAATAAGTTAATACAGAATTTAGCAAAAACTAACGCTACTGGTTTCTCAACCAGAAGAAATATAGATACAAAATTATTCACTCCTCTACTTAATAAGAATGATAGAAATACTACGAATGCTGTAAAATTTCTTGGTATAAATATTGACCATTTATTAGATCATCTGAAAATTAAATAAAATGTGCTTTGTACTGACACATTCAGTAAGCTTTGAAACTGTCCCACTAACAGATGTAGCAAACTTTGAGTTTCTCCTGCGGTATGGAATTATGGCATGGGCTAACAAAAGCAAAAGTAGAAATATTTTCTAAATTCCACAAAAGAGCACTGGGTTTTATGGTACATTTACCAAAACGACATTCGTGTAGGGAGGTTTATAAACAACTAGAAATATTGGCGTTACCTTCAATATTAATATTTGAAAATTAACCAAGTACACAGAGGGTTACTTAATCAAACATCGATCAACTCCTCAATACATACGGTTTGGAGTTCCGCAGGGAAGTGTATTGGGCCCATTTCTGTTCCTACTCTATACCTAACATACAAGAAACAAAACTAAGATATTTGTAAATAGACATAGGTAAAATCTTTCGAAAAATAGCTCAGTTAATCTGGCTATAAGGTTATACAATATGCTTCCCTTACAGATAAGAAATTTATCCAAAATCGAACAGTTTAAAAGTGTTATAAAAGGAATGCTCCTGAAATACTCTTTCTATTCAGTCAATGAATACTTGGAAAGTGATATTGATATCAGTGTTATTTTGTATTGATTAGTGTAAATAAGCTGTTCGAATTTTACATTATATTACTATGCATAATAGCATGTGTATATCTATTCTCAATTTTTAACGTTTCATAATGTATTTAAAGCTTAAAATGTATCATGTATTTTTGTTTGTATGGCTCTACTGTATACAGAGCTTAGAATTTAAATATGTGTGTAATTAATTTTATTGTATCTTCTGACGTGTCTTATATCATAACTGTACTTACCTCTACAACCTATGGGCCACAAGACAAAGAAATGAAGTAAAGTGTATAGTTCAGAATTTAAATACTTTCCACCGACAAACCCAAAGACCTCTATCAAAAAACGATTCTGGACTGACTGCAGCCTTTGGAAATTTCATGAATATATGAAGCCAGGAAGCGGAGAGCACACTTAATCTCGTTTGTCCACTTCTAATCTAAACCAATATGAACCAAATATTCGGTTCTAACTCAGTTTTTTTACGCTTAATAACGCTGTGTGGCCCGTTTTTTTTTATTTATGTCTTAATTCTGACAAAAAATGTAAATAAAATATTACTTGCAGTATTTTCTATTCTATGCAGAGTACGATATACTCTTACATGAATAACTCAGAAATTAAGACTTAAATTTAAAAAATCGGGCCACACGGCGATAAGAAGCTTATAAAACTGAGTTAGAACTGAAAATTTGGTCCTCATTGGATTAGACTGGAAGTGGACAAACGAGTTTAAATATTTGCTCTGGCGTCTATCTTTCAACACTAGTAGTCACTCCAGTACCGTTTACATAGGGCTCGATGGACAAAACAAAGAAGAAGAAGTTGTCAGTTCAAACCATCTACACTGCAAAATTGCTGTGTTAATTCAACACAATGCGGTGTCCCAGCGTGACTACAACTTTATGTGTGTTAAATCAAAACAAACACACGATGTTAATTTTGGTACTGCGAGAAAGAAAAAAACTTACGGGTGCAACGAGATTTGAACATGGATTTCTCAGCAGGAAGTCAAGCGTCTTACCGACTTGGCTAATTCATTAGACAGAAAGGGCACTAGATGCAAAGGATATTTAGTGAACAACATTTGAATTACACGACTTCACTATAGATTTAAACAGTGTATGGGATCAAATATATGTTGTTGAACCCCCAAAGAAAAAAAGTTACTTGCACGACTTATTCCATGGTTTAATCACTTCCTATTTGTCAACTGGGAACCATAATTCCCATTCATTGAGAATATTACATTTTTATGAAAGCAAGCAAGATGGCGACAGCCAAACACTTGAGCTGCTGCTTTCTTATCGCAACAACATGTCAAATGCTGTCCTTGCTCTCACAGAAATGGAACATATGCTTAATGAATCGGGATTGTTATACCTAATTGACCAATGGAAAAGTGATTAAATCATGAGTAACTTTGTGTTCGGGTTACAGTAACTTTTTTTTTACTCTCTATGCTGTTTGAATCTACATACAACCTTTTCTGTTTGACGATTTAACCAAGTCGGTAAGACGCTAGACTTCTAACTGAGCAACCCATGTTCAAATCTCGCTGCAGCCGTAGCTTTTTTTTTTCTTCTCCCAGTACCGAAATCAACACCGTGTGTTGTGTTCATTTAACACAAACAGTGGTAGTCACACTGGTACACCGCATTGTGTTGAATTAGGACAGCTATTTTTTTACTGTGTAGCTCTACTTAAACGATACTGGAGTGACTACCAGTGTTGAAAGATAAACACCAGAGCAAACATTTAAACTCGTTTGTCCACTTCCAGTCTAATCCAATGTGGACCAAATTTTCAGTTCTAACTCAGTTTTATACGCTTCTTATCGCCGTGTGGCCCGATTTTTTTATTTAAGTCTTAATTCCTGAGTTATTCATGTAAAAGTATAGAATAGAAAATACTGCAAATAATATTTAAACGTTTTGCCAGAATTAAGACATAAATAAAAAAATCGGGTCACATCGCGTTATTAAACGTAAAAAACTAAGTTAGAACCGAAATTTTGGTTCATATTGATTTGGACTGGAAATGGATAGACGAGATTAAGTATGCTCTCCCCTCCCTGGTTTCATATATTCATGAAATTTTCAATGGGTACAGTCAGTCCAGTATCGTTTTTTTTTTTGACACTGCATATAGTATATTGATTGAACGTGACATAGACCTTAAAACTTTGTACATTAACAAATACGCTTGCGATATAATCAACTGGATATCCAGTTTAGAATAAAAAAATATGCCCATTTTGTAAGATGCCCAATATATTAAGGTAGTTTGTTCATTGTTAATCCTGATTAATTTAGCAGCTAAGAGATTACTTTTGCTCTATAGAAATCGATTTGGTCTATTTTGACATTATAAGATTATTGAAGTTGTAAAATATAGTTTTTTAAAAAAAGGTTAGGTTTAAAGCAATTGGGTAGTGTACTTTTGATTCCGATGTGCACAAGTTGGAATTCAGGAGGGCTATGGCTTTATAGCTTTTTCACAGCCACGTCGGAACGTTCAATTTTCGTTCTCTACGAATTGGAAAAGATGTTCACAATCAAGATAACACAAATTATGGTGCGTTCATTATGCAATGTTCGAAAAATGAAGATCAACAAAGACAAAGCGGAACACCGAGAAAAAATACTGGACATTATCAATAAGAATATTGCTACGAATGGACGAAACAACTTGTGATCTACGAAAGGGACCGAGGACTATAGTTTCTGGTAAAGTTGGTTCCGATTAGGGGTGTTCGGAAGTTCGAAGGGGGCGGATGGGGGGGGGGCGAGAAAGAAATCAAAAGGGGTAGAAGATGACACTGTGATTTCAACAAGGTAATATTATTATTACTGGTATTACCATATATTAAGCCAAGAGAAAGTCAAATTATATAATGATTGTAATTGAAGTTTAATTAACAAAATCTTTTTTTTAACAAAAAGAACAGTAGTCTATTTTACTTTTTCTAAAAATTAGCGACAAAAAACTTCCAAATTCCATGTTTCAGGGCGCTAGAGGGTGCCAATAACTGATATGCCATTTTCCCCACGGTTCCCATTTAATTGACATGGCGGCAAATAATTAGTTTTTTTTTTTTAAAGAAAATCAGATTTACGTAGTCACTCTATCTAACCTTTAAGCAGAAAAAAATGATGGTTAGTATTTTCACGAAGAACGTTGCTTCACAGGAATAAATATTTGGTAAGGGTTCCAACTACTTGGCTCAGCAGTGTCAATAATTGGTACACGTCTTCAGATCTCGAAAACACATAGTAAACGTAAGTGCCAATAACTGAGCATGAAGCGGAGCAACTACTGGTTAGAGGGTGCCAATAATAGATTAATAAAAAAAAATAATAAAAAAATACATGTTCTGCATTTTATTGTTTCACTGGAAAATTAATTTCCGGAATGATCTAAGAGTTTACTGCTATCAATGAACAGAAAAATAAAGAAGCAAGAGATCTGCACTTTTAAGTTTCAAAACGACAGTGGTCTAAAAGTGTCAATAATTGATACCTTTACCCTACGTTTATCCTAACACTGGTCAGATCATGACGATAAACTGAAAGAAAACGAAACCAGATACCAAAAAATTCATTTCTATTTCTTCTGTAAACTTACTAAAAGATTGATGTTAGTCGCTGGCTACAATAAGGAAGTGATGGGCCGTACTTGTCAGTGACTCTCTGTGAGAAGAAAAACGACTTTTACAGCAAATAAAGTCACGGCCTTGGGGATATTCTTATCCTGTATGGTCTAAGTATGTTAATACGTTTCACACACATACGAAGCTACGTATCCCGCTGGCTATATTGTTGATTTTTGTTATTCGTAACTGTATCCGGAGAATTAGTACTGTTTCTGCAATGTTAAAAGTTTGCCCCTCTTTCCTCTTCTTATATCTTATTTAGCTTTTGCCTTCTTCAATGTTGTTTCCTTCTGTTTGATAAAATTTGAACAAAATCCGCTAAAAAGATTACGAATTTGGTGGAAGATATTGAGTTGTAATAACCAATCATGAAGTGCTCGATTAGTATATAAAGCCAAGCGTAAGAGGAACCATTTGTCCATTCTTTGTCTGTTTTCGGTTTATTCCAAATGTAATGCAATCGAGCACTGCAGGATGCAAAGGAGATTACTGGTAAAAGGGGGTGATATTTGGCTAATTTTATTATAAGTAGGAGACATCCATCGAGCTCTATGCAACGATATTGGAGTGATATACTAGTATTGAAAGATAGACGTCATTCAACTTTGATCATTCTAGGTGGTCCTTTTTTAAATTGATGTCTTAATTCTTGAGATTTTTTACTGGACTACGCATATAAAAGCACATCCTGTAAATAATTTTCCGGACAAAACTGCACGAAAAGAATATGAGACTGGTTTCTTTTGTAAAGAAAAGAGAAAAACAAAGCAAACGTACAGAGAGCATCGTAAGAGCGTCATACTTTGTTTATCTAGCCCCGTTCCATTTTCTTGACGACTGAAGCTGACTTGTATTTGTTATCATTGAAGTGGGCACGTGACGCGCCATAGGCACTATCACTTAACAAGTGAGGAGTCCAACACAGGCTGAGTAATGATGTTGTTGCATAAACGCTTGATTTCAAGGTGTTTCCGCCGTGTATCGTGACGTTTTAAAGTGGGAATTCACTTGTTTCTGTTTTTAACTACGGTAAAAACAAATGAAAGTAACATTTTTCAAGTAAGCATGGAAGATCATTTCTATTCCCGCCTAATCTAGAGACCAGTGGCGGCTCGTGGTCTAAATAGTAGGTGAAGTGCATCAAAATCATTAATGTATCAACTCTCGGTTAATCTCGGATCTCTAGGACTAGTCGGTTAATCCATAATATCACTTATCCATCTTATCTAATGTTAATGAATACTTGTAGAGTAAATAACTGCTAAAAGTTGGGACTGACGAAGTTAGCCATCCATATGTAGGGTTGTGAGATTCTGTAAATGAAAAACCGGGACATTTCATATACAGGGTGGTAAGGTTACGGACCGACAAACTTCGGGAGGTGATAGTATAGTGAAAAATAAAGAAAAAATACCCAGACAACGGGGGGGGGGGAAATTCCAAGGCGTTACGGAGCTACAGCCTGCCGAAAGCGTGGGAAAATGAACTTCAGAGCGGATTATTGCGAAGACGAAAAATCGGAGAGTAGGCGGTTGAGAGTAAATTAGAGGAAATCACACCCGGGCTATCCAGAAATGCATATTGGAAAATTCTACAAGCAGGGCGCTAGGGATTCCCCAAAGGAAGTAGGAGATTCCCAGAAGTCTTCCAAGTAAAGATGGGTCGAAAGGACCACAAATGGGATGAGTTCCAACAGGTAACAATAATTCATTGCCGGCACATCGATATCTTAACCAGAATTAATGTTATGACCATTTTTATAAAATAATGCGTGGTTGCATATCAGACAGGGGTGATAATTAAAGACAGTTAACGAGCGTTTGGCTTATTTATTGTCAATGAGAGAGACTAGGAGTATCCAGTCGGATGGTGGTGAGGACGCATCTCAACAGCTGCAGTGTAGTAACAAAGACGTCCTCGTTGGTCGAGTGGTCAGTGCTATCAGGCGTCCGTGATGTCACAGCAGTCTTGCATTGAAGCCCGCCTGGAAAAGAATCGGGTGTATGATTAAAGCGTAACAGCATGCAAAGGATGGACGGAGGGTATTAGTTAATGAAGAGGCACGTTCGGCTGGTTAGTTGAAACAACGCAATGCAATACAGCTGCCAAAGAAGGATGACATGGAAGAGAGAAAACAAACACGCGTATGTACGAGACATCAGGTGTCAACCTTTGCAAGGCAAAACGTAGCAAGTTTTCCATACGATGTCACAAGCTTAAATAGTTCAATCTGTCTATTCTACACAAGCAAACAAAATGCGTGCAAGAGAATGATGAATCCGAGCTGAGTCGGAGCGTACAAACATGTACCTATTGCAATGCAAAATGTACCTATCGTAGAATACTCGAAAAGTGGTATTTGTACATTCTAGCAACTCTGATTTGTAACTCGACTATGGGACATTGGATGTTTTGCGTGCTAGTTTGTACGAACGCTGTATTGTGTATTCTCCAGTGTATGAGTATTGACGCCCGTTAGCCTGTGTCACATACCAGTGGTATTTTGTTCAAGGGGGCGGATTCGATTGCGACTGAGACTCTGCCCGTTGCACGAGCGTGAACGGAGAGGGTCAGATTATAGTTGAAAATGCAGAATTTGTCATTAGGACGTTATTTGTATGTGATGGAGTGTCAATCCCAAATCATTGTCTCGTAACCTAGCCCGTAACTAAAGACTGTGGTCGATACCCTCCTTTCCCCTGATTATGCATAAGATTGATTCATGTATCGTAGTTTATGTACTAGAATTTCCTATACCCATCCACATTTCTGTGTACGTCCTGAAATCCGCTCCAACGCGAAGCAGACCAAATACTGTTCACTACTGGGGCCTTGTGCTTGATTGAATTGTTATACGAGTTATAAACGAGCTGGTGCGCATGTAAGAACGATACCATATGTGGTCAAGTTGAATCCGAACGACTGCTTTCAGGGGACCCGGACGGAAGTTGCCGGCCGGGTGGCCGAACGGTCTGCGGCTGTAGGTTATCGGCTCGAAGGTCCCGGGTTCGAGTCCCGGCAGGGGCATGGGTGTGGATTTTAACACTTAACACCTAAAGGCGAATCGTGACGGGCCGAAGTCCAAAGTTACTAGACCTGCCCCTTATAAAAATAAAGTTTACCATAGTTTTACCGGACGGAAGTTGAACTCATGACCGGGTCACGAAGCACGCACACTAACCTCTCGGTCAGTCCGAGTCATTGTGATCATTAATGCATTCCAACACCCCTAACTTCTTTTTGTATGATATTGCCAAGTGTTTCTTCCAACAACATACTGAGCTACACATTGCTACATGCACTCACTACATTCTCCCATTGCTGCGGACGGCCAGGAGCTACAAAGTTACTCCTGGATATTTACGACGCAGCTAGAATTCGTCATGCCCGTTAACGCATTTTTTCTTGTGTAGAATAGACAGATTGAACTATTTAAGCTTGTGACATCGTATGGAAAACTTGCTACGTTTTGCCTTGCAAAGGTTGACACCTAATATCTCGTACATACGCGTGTTTGTTTTCTCTCTTCCATGTCATCCTTCTTTGGCAGCTGTATTGCATTGCGTTGTTTCAACTAACCAGCCGAACGTGCCTCTTCATTAACTAATACCCTCCGTCCATCCTTTGCATGCTGTTACGCTTTAATCATACACCCGATTCTTTTCCAGGCGGGCTTCAATGCAAGACTGCTGTGACATCACGGACGCCTGATAGCACTGACCACTCGACCAACGAGGACGTCTTTGTTACTACACTGCAGCTGTTGAGATGCGTCCTCACCACCATCCGACTGGATACTCCTAGTCTCTCTCATTGACAATAAATAAGCCAAACGCTCGTTAACTGTCTTTAATTATCACCCCTGTCTGATATGCAACCACGCATTATTTTATAAAAATGGTCATAACATTAATTCTGGTTAAGATATCGATGTGCCGGCAATGAATTATTGTTACCTGTTGGAACTCATCCCATTTGTGGTCCTTTCGACCAATCTTTACTTGGAAGACTTCTGGGAATCCCCTACTTCCTTTGGGGAATCCCTAGCGCCCTGCTTGTAGAATTTTCCAATATGCATTTTTGGATAGCCCGGGTGTGATTTCCTCTAATTTACTCTCAACCGCCTACTCTCCGATTTTTCGTCTTCGCAATAATCCTCTCTGAAGTTCATTTTCCCACGCTTTCGGCACGCTGTAGCTCCGTAACGCCTCGAAATCCCCCCCCCCCCCCGTTGTCTGGGTATTTTTTCCTTATTTTTCACTGTACTATCACCTCCCGAAGTTTGTCGGTCCGTAACCTTATCATCCTGTATATACCGTGTATATATTAAAGAAAATAACATTACCTATAATGAAATCCATAACCTAAGCTAACCTATAATATTAACCATTAACTCTATATATTGCTGCTAGCTTACATAATCATAGAACTCTAAGTAGCTCATTCGATATACATTTAATTATTCCTGCAATTGTTGACGCATACAACAATTTCGTTCCTCTGTAAATTGCACATTCATGATGAGAAATACCCTTTCCACGTTAATGTTAGGCTCAGGAACACTAAAGATCAATTCACAGTCACAAAAAAAGGAAAAAACCGGGACAAACAGGAGACCCGAAGACATTTTTCGGGCACAGTTAATTATTTTATTGAAAACCGGGTCTGACACGGAAAACAGGGGCGTATGTAAATAGTAGGAGAATTGAAAAATTTAGACGACGACTGGCCTTTGGAAGAACAAACACTAGCCAAATACGCGACAAGAAAAATTTCAGTAACTTGCAAAACTTCATTTACAAGAAGCCATTCGGCAGTAGCAAATCTGTATATTTTATCCTACAAAAATATAGGGGTCTACTTGTAGAACATAATACAGGAGTGGTAGGTGAACTGTAGCATAGAGTAGTTTATACAATCTTTTTATTATGTAGCATTTGAATGGAGATCGCCAATTGAGAAACTACTAAATAACTACCAAACCAAAGGTTTTCGAACATTTCACTTTTTAAATGTGCAGTGAGAAGGTGACTTCCTACTTCTTTTTCAGAAGACTATACTGTACCAACCGACCGAACGTGACATTACCAATTTTTGGTTTAAAACGAACATTTCCAGACCTAACATTAGAAGGATTCAAACAAAAGCACATCTGTGACGAAACTCGAGCGGCCATAGCTGAGCTAGTCGACCTTCGCCTTAGTAATCGACGGGCCATGGGAAAGATCGTACAGCCTCTGTCGCGGGTGTGGATGCTATTGGTTCCATCTTGACGAAGACATTTGCCACGAATCGGTTTGTGTATGGAGATAAAAGAAGGCGAAACAAGACAACAGGAAAGCACGAGAAAAGTTTTCTTAATAGTGGGGGAAAATCCAGAATATGCATTGCTGTATATTCTGTAAAAAAAAACCCGGTCGGTTCTATCTACTTTAATTTACCTGGTAAACCACACATCCATGAAGGGTGGAGAAACCCAGGTAAAGTCTGTATTACTATACTTATCGGTTTCGCATCCAATTTTGCAAGTGTTGTATTAGCATGCATAATACTCTCACACACACGCATACAGCGCACAGCACGCATGTGCAAGTCCGGCAAAGCTGCTTGTTACTGCTGGTCTGTCTATAAAAGGAATTTAAGATAGATTCGTGCTGATGATGTTCCTTCTGGAGTGCCTGAAAAGACCTAACAAGGTTGTTTTTGTAGTATTTGTTGAGTATTTTATTACAGTTTGTCTCTTGGTTGTGTTGAATATATCTTACCCACAATTCTGTAGCATATGGTGCGTTATACATAAAATATAGCTATAAGTATAGCTTATAGTATTACATACATACACGCGTTCATACTTACTGAACTTGCAGTCACCCTATGCATACATTTACTATTTTTATATATATATTATTACTATATAAATGATCTTCCCAATGTACAAGATTGTGGCGAAAGTGGTGTTATCTTTGTTTGGGTGGATTGAGATGTGTAATGTTTGTGTAGTTGTTTATGTTTCATATGTTGGATAGTGTCATATGTGCCTAGTTGGATGATCAAGTTGATTTTGTTTGTTAAATTTGTTGCAGAATTTCTGGGTAGAATCAGAGATAATCTGTTTATGGTTTGAATGCCTAGGTTATTTAGGAGCGGTTCAAGTCGCTTGTATCGAGGGCACTTTGTTATTAGTTTTGTTAATCTATTTTGAAACTTTTGTAGTTTGTTTATATGTGTCTTGGCAGAATATCCCCATACTGGAGCTGCGTATAATAAGATTGGTTGAATTAGCATTTTGTATAATGTAGCCTTCGTATGGATATTTAGGTTGTCGCTAGTGAGTAATCCTTTTAGGTCTTCGAGTCTGCCTGATGCTTTGCCTATTTGAGTGTATATGTATCTTTCAAATGTTAATTTTGAGTCAAGGATTATTCCAAGGTATTTTGCCTGAGTGTTTCACTGTATGTTATTGTGAAAAAATCTGTTAGTATCTGTAGGTTTGCGTTTTCTGCGTGTAAAATTAACAGCTTCGCTCTTGGTCACATTTACTTTAATTTTCCATTTAGAAAACCATCTTTCCAGTGTTACCAGGTGCCTTTGAAGGTATTTAGCTGCTTGATTAGGTTGCCAACTGTTCGCATAGATACAGATATCGTCTGCGAATAAAGCTATGTTAGTATTTGCGTTTTGAAAAATATCGTTTACATATAAGCTGAATAGTGTGGGTCCAAGAAGCGAGCCCTGTGGGACACCTGCTTTGATGCGCCTGGGATTAGAGTTATTGTTCTCAACTGAAACCTAAAAGTTTCTATTCGTTAAATATGATTTTAGCAGGTAGATCAAATTGTCGGGGAGTTTGATAGTTATTAATTTGTAGAGGAGGCCTGGCCAGTGATCCACACTCGATCAAAAGCTTTCTCTACGTCTAGAAATATACAGCAGGTACTTTGCTTTTTGTTGAAGGCGTCTGTTATATGTTCAGTTAGGCGTACTAGTTGGTGTGTTCTGGAGTGTTTCCTTTTGAACCCGAATTGTTCTTTAATAAGCGTGCTTGTGGAGGTTAGATGTTTGTTTGTTGCCTTAAGGATAACTGATTCGGTAATTTTGGCCATTGTGTTTAGGAGACTAATTGATCTGTAGTTCTGTGGAAATTTTGGATCTTTACCTGGCTTAGGTAGGCATACAACTCTTGCAGATTTCCAACATTGTGGGAAGTGAGTCAGTTTTAATATACAGTTGATTATCTGAGTGAAGTAGGCTATTGCTTGATGTGGGAGATTTTTCAGTAAAATGTTTTGAATATTGTCGGGTCCACTAGCTTTGTATGGTTTCAGTTATTTTTATGATTGCTATTATTTGCTTTTTCTTTATATTTTAGGTATTGTGTTGTGGCCTCTGCTAAATAGTCTGTAACTATTCTTTTGACGTTGCTATAGTGCCTTGTATCTGGCGGTGTTATGTTGGGTTGGAATGATTTTTCAAGCGAATCTGCTAGTGCATTTGCCTTGTGAGTGTTCGAGTATACTAGCCCGTTTACGCCATGCAGTGAGGGGGTGGGGATGTATGGCTTTGTCAAGTTTTTAGTTACTTTCCAAATTGAATTATCTGCTATCTGTAACTTGGCAACCTTGTCTTGCCACGATTGTCTTTTGTGATTTAATATCTCTCTCTTGATTAGTCTTCTCAGATTGTTTATTTGATTTTTGTACCTAGGCTCCCGCGTTAGTTCATAGGTTTTCGTAACTTTATTGCGTAATTGGATTAACTTCTTGATGTTTATGGGGAGTGTAGGTGGGATGCGTTTTGGTGTCATATTTGGGATGAAAATGTCTTTTGCTTGGGTAATTATGCCTGTAAGCTCGGTAGTTGCAGCTTCCAGTTCTAACACATGGTTAATAGAATACTCTCGTAAAATGTTGTTTCTAATTGTCTCCTGGAATAGTGTTCAGTTTGCTTTTGCATAATTTGGTATTTTGGCTGTGTCAACTATATCAGGTTGTTCTTTAATTGTTATTA
Source organism: Lepisma saccharinum (assembly GCA_022664845.1). NCBI lineage: Eukaryota > Metazoa > Arthropoda > Insecta > Zygentoma > Lepismatidae > Lepisma > Lepisma saccharinum. The sequence continues at coordinate 27,367 of JAGDQP010016827.1, forward strand.
CTATCGGTAGGTGGTCAGAGTCCAGATCATCAGTCACCTTAATTTCCAGGTAGAATGGTACATTTTTATGCAACGCATAATCAAGTACATCTGGTCTGTTTCCATTTGCTGGATAGTGAGTACGTTGGTATTGACTCACCACTGTTATAGTTGAACCTTGCAGCAAGTTATATAGTTTGATGCCATTTGGATTCGAGGCACGGCTACAGAAAATTTTATGTTTACTATTACAATCGCCTGTTAACAATGTGCTGGGACCTAGGTTTACTATATTTCTTATATCATTACTGTCAATACTTATGGACGGAAAGTTGTACACTCCTACTACGTTAAGGGGCCTGTTCTTAATATACAATTTAATACCAATAGCTTCCATTGTATTAAGGGGGAAGGGGTAGTTCACAGTGCTTGGTGTTATTCTTCACTTCAAGGAGTACTCCAAGTCCCTGTCTATCTTTTATGTATATTTTATATCCTTTAATATTAATAACCTGTTGATTTGGTTTCACAAATCAAGGCTATTGCTTCTCTCTGCTCTGAAAGATGATCTTTAACTTCGCTTACCTTCTCCGAAATTCCCTGGGCACTCCAAGAGAGTATTCTCATGGGGACATTTACTGCTATAAGGTGTGAGATTGACTTCTAAGGGGAATTTGTCATTTATGTTTGAGTGTGCATATTCCATCTTCTGATTTCAGCTAGGTTAGCTATCCATGTAAAAACCTGTCTAGGAAAGCCTGAACATATTGCATAACTACCTTGATGTTTTCATTTTCACCTACAAGCGAAACCAGCTGAAGAAAAGCATCCCGGACGCCTATATTAGCCTTACTGTATTCCTTAGGTGTGAGAAGTCTTTTGGTTTTAGGGTTCTTTGAAGGAATGGGAGGTGAGTTAGGAGAGTTTTGGGAGCTCTCCTGAGGTGACGGGATTTGGTTACTTGGTTCATGTATGATGGATAGGCTGTTGGGTGTTTGGACAGGAGCGGGTTCGTTATTAGAGGTAGAAGGTAAGTTGCTGTTATCAGAATGGCCTTTAGTAAGTTCTACATTGATGACATTTCTTTAACTCTGAGTAGCTTGCTTACTCTTGTATTTTGTCTGCTTAACATCCCTTCCTTTCAAGTTGCTGGATGTTGGTCAGAACAGTTGCAACAGGTGGGAGGTTGGTCTCTAGTTTTCCTACATTGATTGCTAGAATGGTTTTGGGCACACTTCACGCATCTAGGTTGGAGGTTACAAGCTGATTCATTGTGATGGTAGTTCTGACAGCGGTGGCATTGTACTATTTTTTGTCTGAGGGGCCTAAAGTCATCGAAACTAACTGCAATACAACAAATGTGCTTCATTTAGAGTAGCCTATTCTTGGTTTGGGCATCTGGCAACTTGATGAGGAAGAGAGGCATGGGGATTTTCTTTTTACCTTGTTCCTTTTTGTCAAGATTGTAGTATACCCTTTTTAACATTTGGTTGACTGTAACATTATCAGTTTCCAAACCTGTTTTAAGGAAGTCCTCCGCTTCATCTATAGGCATGTCTATTAGGAGGCCTTTCACCACTACCTTAATTTGTTTGTCACTGGCAATAGCTCTGTGTACATATGCACTATTATGTTCTGAAAAGTAGTCCAGGATGCTGTGATAGGACATTTCGTTTTATGCCGCTATCCTGAACCCCCTTCAACCTACTGACAGTTGTGGCTGTAATATTACCAAACTTATGGTTTATATCGCTTAAGATTTGTCTGGTAGGAACAATGATTGGCGGAAAATATTTCTTGGCTGGTGTTGGCACCTTGCTACTCTTATCTGACTCGAGAGAACTTCTATTTTGACTTGACGATTTCAGTTTGTTTGCATACAATTTATCTGGAGAGAATACACCAATCTTATTACTATGAGTACTTTCATCATCAGAATCAGAAATACTATCATCAGAAATATCGGATTCAGATGCACTAATTGAATGGAAGCTTGTGTACTTACCCACTTCCAGCAGTGCCCTTGCTGCCTCTCTTGCGCCGGGAGTTGCACTTGTTTCTGCGTCGTCCTGGTCTGACATCAGGTCTGTATTCTCCTTGAAATGTCTGTTGTCACTGTCATTTGTACTTTTCCGTCTTTACTTAGCACTCATACTGAACTCGCAAATCGATCTCACTGCCACGGTACGCTTTTATTCACTACTCACTTTCACATACAGATACACTTTTTTTTTCGGAAGAGACTGTTCCCTTTGTGCCGTAGGCTCTCTGGTTCTGGCTACCAATCACGGGTAAAGCACAGAATCCGTTACCAGAGACACTCCCAAAACAAAATAAATCGAAATCAGAAACGAAAACTAATCCCGCACTGCACACTTCACGCTCTCCATTACTCACTACTTCACTTCACCCTCTATATATCTTACAGCACTGCGCTGGCTTCACCTATGGTTACAACTTGTGTAAACTTGGGAGGTGCTCAAATATACACTACACAACAAGAGCTTGTCTACTAGTTAGACGCGGTTTAACTAGTTAAGCTGCTCAATGCTTTTTACTTATTCACCCAATCGCAACACTCACCAGGTCCTCGGACTAACACACACCATGTTCACGGACTAACACACACACCACGTCCTCGGACTAACACAAACCACGTCCTCGGACTAATACATGCACCTTGCCCTCGGACAAACACTCGCTACCACGTAGTTCCACTTGTCTCACACTTTCTACACGCGGTAAGTTAATTTACACTGTCCACTTTCACGCGTAGAACAACACTATGTACACTGAGTTCACAAACAGATACACTAACCAACACAGTAGTATTTTAATCGAAACTTATAGTTCGATAAGAAACTTGCACTGCACTCCGAAAAACTCACTACTACACTCAGACTGCACACTCACCATGTCCTTGGAATAACACACACGCACGATGTCCTCGGACTACACTCTAGCACTGTGTCCTCGGAATAACACTCCACGTCTTAGGACTGTCTCACACACCTTTTCTTCGAACTAACACACTCTTTAGGTGTTTCCACACACGCATATCTAAAGTCACAGAAGAGAAACACTAATTAACACAGTAGCAGTTTGTTTCAGTACTCACTCATTAAGAGAAAAAAGCACTGCACATCGAACACGCTTTATTAGGAAGTTACTTGCACCTTCGCTTAGGAATCCTCAGAACCGGCCTTTGTTTAATACACGCTCAGAATTCTCTGAGCCTGAAGAACATTACTATAGAAGTTCACACTCGGAATTGTCTCCCAGAGGACAATGAGGAAACTAGGGGCACTTTTACACACTTACTTCTACCCACTCATTTTCTGTATAACGTGTTCACACTCGAATGCTCTTAACTTTCACGCTATTACTCTGATCACTGATCACGCTAATCACTGATCACGCTAATCACTGATCCGTACACTTGTTCCCAATAGTATATTGTGCACAGAACCACACTTTGTCTCACCACATTGTATCACACTGAGAAGGTTTAGTTCACTTACTCCAAAAACACGTGGTCAGACACTGAGCACTAGGTGAAGAAACTAGTACTGAACTTAATTCAACTTGCAATTTGCACTTCACTTATTCAGTTTTTATATTTTACTACTCCCTGCTGGAGAACAGTACACGGACACTCCACAGTATGTTATATTATACGGTATAGTTTACAATGTGCACTCACTAAGGGGGTGGTAGTCTGCACTTACTTGCAACTTACACTTCGCTTATTCAGTTCTTATATTTTACTACTCCACGCCGGAGAACAGCACACGGATACTGAACAGTATATTTGTTATCCGGTATAGTTTGCTATGTCAGTGATGCCTGTTGCCCTGAAGTCTGGGATTATATAATGATACTTTGGGTGTGGTCCACCAAGTTCCTCCTCTGGCGACACTAACTCCAACTACAGTTTCGTTGTTGAATTGTTGTTGTCGTCTGCTGTTGTTGACACTTGTTACGACACTCGTATTACACATGTTTGTCTACGTGGCATTAGTCACTTCACTATTTGTTTATGTTGTGAATGTGACCGACACGTGTTTATACGTGTGGATCATTTCACCTCCCTCCTTTTTTGAAAAAAAATATGCGACACAGTGTTAGGGAGCTATTTTTTTATTTTAGCACATTCACAACATCACTCACACTTTATGCACTAAAGTTATATTTCCACTTTTCACTTTCTGCCTGGAAATTGGTATTCTCTGCGTAAAATATAGCCCTTAAACACTTTCATATAAAATATACACTGCACCAGGAATAAATAATATTAATTTACTGTTAAGGTTGTGCTTGCTGTTGGTTTCGGGGACAAATGGCACTGTATTCCACCGATACGAGCAGATTCGATCAAAAGGGATGATGTCATTTACCCTCATGTCGGGGAAGGCACATCTGTCAGCATTGAGTGTTTCAGTATTTATACACGAGATCACTAATGGCTGGTGGTGATAATACACTATCCACTTCTGTTTTTGGTGCGAATGCGTATTCAATGTCGTTTTTGTGAAAGTTGGTTTCATTAATAATGTGTAGCGTCGTGTCCAGTGAGTGGCTGTTGGTTACACATTGTTCATTGTTTGGCTTTAGAGTCTTTAATTTGACATGGCAAATGGATAAAGATGATCGTTAGAAGTATGGCGACGATAGCAATTGAAATTATAGTCTACAGTACAGTCATTCTGAAAATAGACTTCACTTAGTTTGCGACTTTCTTCATACGGTAGTACAGTCACGAACTAAAGTAAATCGAGGTTGAAGTTATAAAAAATAGTAGCTTACTCCTTCAGAAGAATTGTTTCACTGTACGCCTAATAGTTAGACAACCAACATGACAGTACAAATATGTGCGAAAACATGGTATGCCAGGATATTCCTGCATTTGGAAGTGAGCATCATCTAGAGAACCACGAGAGAGTTACACAGAAATTCCTTCCTCGTTGTCTTCAAACAAACACACACACATAGAGAGAGAGAAAGAGAGAGGAAGCATGGAAGAAGACGGAGAAAGAGCGAAAAAAGAGAGAAGATAACAAGGAAAGTGGGAAAGAAAAATAGCACAAGACATGGAAATTAATGAAATTTTAGCCCTTATGAATACACAGTCTGCGTGTCTCTCCTCCTGGCCCCCCTCTCTCTGTCTTGTGTTTTTCTCCCTTTACGGGATACATCTCTTTCAGTAACAATCGCGAACATCATTTACAAAGCTTAATTCCTTGAAGAAAATAATTGGAAATCATAACGTGGATTGAAACCCGCGACCTTAAGAATGAGGGTCTGACACGCTGACCACTTAGCTACACAGACCATAGCAAAGTAGTTGTTAAATCAGCCATTAAACTCGGTACTCTCAGCGGCTTATTTATATACATCCTAGCTTTCAGTACCTACTCTCCACGTTCTCATGGTCAGTAATTTAAGATAATCTACAAAAAATGCAAAAAAAAGCAATTATTAATAATAAATATGAACATATAAACATATATTTTGAAAAACAAGAAGAAGAAAAGTCCACCTGGTATGTTCTGTCTGTTAGTTACCTTAAAATATTGGACCTCTTAATTTTGATTCTTCCATCTTTAATGGAGGCTAGCGCCTAAACGAAAACAGATACAGAGAAACTGACTTCAAATTTGGGTTCAGTGATCTCGACTTATCCAGCCGTTTCTAATTTGGTGTTTAAAATTGGCAGACGCTTTTCATTTGGTTAGCCTTCTGCATTTTAAGAATTCATGCAAGTGATTAAATTACAGTAAAGCAGATAGAGTCACTGACCTCAAGTTTGACGTCAGCGAATATAACCTCGATTATACTGCTCCTTTCTAAACATTTTGATATGACTATTAAAACTGTCAATGTAATTATTAGACTAAACCTTGAAATGGTTAACCCTTTCAGCGCGCACGGCCACGAAGACATCAGATAGACAGGCTTTTAAGTTCAACTCTTACTGATAATACTGATTTTTGTTTCAGTGTTTCGTGCATTTATGAGTTAATCTTCTATTGACTACTATTTTGTTAGATTCTATACGTATGAAAATCATGTTATATAATTTGTTAAAAGTTTCAACACTCGTATTTAAAGTCCCAAGTGGGAATAAGCAAACCTCATCGTTAATTATTACAGACATAGCAACATCGCTGTATTATAATTTATTTTATGAACAATAAAAACAAGAGAAAAGTTCTAATTACTTTTATTCACATATTTTTCGCTACATCACTACTAGATACACAAACATTATTTTCTTCACAAAGATTAGTACTCAAAAACTGCACTAATACACTCATTGTATTAAAACCCGCGCAGTGGTCACTCATGTTGTTACAAGGTTGCCACATAGTTCAATTTCTGAAGTTAAACTTTCTAAGAGCTGCTAAAGAGTGCGCTCAGATTATAATTGACTGAGTGTAAAATAAATAACCAACGACCTGAAAGACTTTGGCCATGAGGGCTAAGCGAATAGGCAAGTTCTATACCGCTAACATTATTGCAAGTTCATGTAGTTTTTTTTATATTTTCTTATTCAACAGAAGTTGAAAATGTGGAGATAATTTTGATGCTAAGCGACTTCAGTCAGTACGTTAGCACGTTCGGAAAATTACAAAAACCTACACTTTCGCGTAATATAGATATATGATGCCGAATCAAATTCAATCCTGAGGCACTTGCTGAAGTAGGAACCTTATGGTTGTAGGTTCGAATCGTCTGCAAGTAACGACTCTTGATACTTAAATAAAAACTGTCAAAAGTTTTAATTTGTGTTACGCTCAACTTGTCATGTTGAACGAAGTGTATTATAACTTTTAATTGCAGTTTTAACTTCTCCATTTGCTAATGACATTTTTTTGATTGTGATGTTAGCTTCGTTCAGGCTGATTTACGTTAAAATAAAAGACAATAAATAATCGTAACTTAATGTGACAATACTTGCCCTAAACTGGATTTGTTCTTAAAACTGCTATAATATATTGATTTCATCATTCGACATGACAAAAAGGACATGCATACGCATGTGTTTACTTACTACAGAATACATACAGACAAAATATATCACATATACTCAATGTTACATTTTCCTCACATTTGAACTTCATAATTCATGGGTGCTATCTTTCGTTGGGAAGATGGAGTAGGGGAAACACGCTGAGCATTCCCCTACGAAAGGAAACCAACATTGGTTCAAATCCTGTTCAAGTTGAAGATCTTTTTAAAACCGATCTTGAATAATTTAACCGTCACTTCTCATGCAAAACGGAGAATATTTCCAACTGTAGAATGAAGCACCTGAGCCATCATAGAGAGGAAGACGATTTACGAATGTTGGTTGGACAAGTCCAAATTAAGTCTCAGGGTCTACCACGACAGTTAAGAACACGAAATTGATATGAAGTGTCCTTTTCATGTAATTATTCGTAGAAAAAACACTATAGCATTTGTTAAGCACGATTTGGATAAAGTCGCCTGTGGAGTATTGCTAGCGTGCTCAACTTCAAATATGAAAACCTGGGTTCGATTCTCCATCAGTCAGTTCATTTTTCGCATACACTAAAGTATACAAGCAAAGATTCATCTCCATGTTGTGGAGAACTTACGAAGTATCACTGGTCAGAATCCGAGTAAACATTGGGTGTGCTGTTTAGCATAATGATAATGTAGTTTTCATATTTTTCATTCATCTTTCTCTCTTCCTCTCTTTCTTGATGTATTTTTATCGCGTCTTCGCTGCGTCTTTCTCTTCTTCTTCTCTCTATTTATTTATCTTTATTTTTCTCTTACTTTACACACTCTCTCTCTTTAGGTGTGTGTTCCAGATCAAATTCGGGGCCACTTTCGATTATCCGGTGATAGGGACTGACCCAAACATGTGACCCGGTAACCCGATTGACCCGGTCTGGAAAATCTATTTAACTGGGAATTTCGGTGTCGTATTTTTCGTGTTCTCGGGGTAACATCTCCGGTCCTGGTCACCCCTGAAATAAACACTGTTCAAAGGCAATGAAATAATAACAATCACTCCTTCATCTTCCGGGTTATTATATCTACATCGAATCACCGCGTCCGAATGCGTTCGAATTTTACACCCGGCGACACAGTACAAAACTTGACCAGCATCCCCCGACAGCCGGTGACCAGTTTCAGCTCTGCCGTGTTCATACCATCTGTGCGACAGGAGATGGAATGAACACGGGTTACTCATGTTATACACACTAGTTCATTAGTGTTGTAATTATTAGAACGTTATATTCGCAATAGGTGGAATATATAGTGGCATGTCCAGAACTGATAAATTTTAAGACATGAGTAGCAAATGCCCCCTTTTTTAGCCATTTCAAGAGAAGAATTCTTTTAATATTAGTTTGGCACGAAATTCGTTTCCATGCTCTAATTTATCAACATATTATTACATGTAATTCTTCTTTTCACGTTTGCAATGTGGAAAATGTAAAGTTTACTATGCCTGTAACGAGCATGCTAATTTTGCTTTTGAACATTTGTAACATTTCATTTTCGTACAGTTTGGATTTACAATCTTGGCACTCTCTGATAGAAATTAAGCAGAAAAATTATCATTCATTCATTTTTTTCTTATGTTCACTTTGCATTCGTAGTCTGGAATAGAAGAGATGGCCCACGGTATCTACTGGGTTTCTACAATCAGTGATTCCGCCAGACCCCGGTTCCTCTAGGGGTGTCAACCCCAGATTCTGGAGACCACCCCGAACTTTAACATTTTGCGGACAAAAGTTGATAGAAACCGTGCAAAACTCTAGTCGACCCTCCCAATTTTGACTTTACACACCCCAATCTGAAAATCCTGGCAGAATCCCTGATTACAAAGTATTCCGAACCAGTGTATTTAAGCAGCTTCACCGAATTTGCAACCGAACCCCGCGCAGAAAAACGCATATGAGTTACACTTTTGAGATTATCCTAGATGTGCCTCAAAACTCTGGAGTTTCACTGGAAATCATGAGTATTTAATCTGACCAAGAAGTTTGGTTTCCATTTTGAAAGTGACTTAATGAATTTTTGAAGCACTCTTTATATATTCGAAGAGCTCTGAACAAATATAAAGTCCAAAATCACTTCTATCTTGCTGTTAGATTTGTGGGAAGTGAGCTCTATAGTGTGGCAACTGAACTTAATCTTTTTACTACGTTTAAATGTCATATTTTTATCTTTACTTCTTCTTCTTCTCTCTCTTTCTCTCTCTCTCTCTCTCTCTCTCTCTCTTTCTCATATCTCTGCATCTGTCTAACATACATTAATCGGTTTCAGTGTTTCATTGTGTGTTTAAATTTCTCCCTGAATAAACTTGTGTATATTTATTCGTCTCGCTTTTATTCTTTCATTTTATCGATACTAATACATGTCTATTTTGAAAAACGAAACGTGCTCATCATGTTTGCTGATTTTAGTATGGACGAGACGAAGGAAAGAGAAAGAGGGGGGATGCTTACCAGACACGATTATGGGATAAGAAGGTGCCATTTGGGTTGCCTAGCTGCACGGCTTTCGGTGTCGCAATTTTTTTTATGGAAAGTGTACAAGTAAGGAAACAGGCTCGGAGGAACTCATTGCCCGGAGGACGAAAATGCAGCTGGCAACGGAAGCGGACAGTCCTGCAGGAACTCAAAGTGTCAAAATGCCCGGGTTTGGACTGTACACTGTCGGGACACCGACATGGTAACTCGGACGGACCTATACATGGCGACTCTCAACTGTCAGTCACCTGCAGGAAAGGACAAATTAGAAGAATTGCAGAATGAATTAACAAGGATTAAGTGGGACACCATAGAACTATCAGAAGTGTGGAGGAAGAATGAAGAACAGTTGGAACTACCGTCGGGTCACAGGTTCTACTTTAAAGGAACAGAAAATGGAAAACCGACAGACGTTGGCTTTAAAATTAATAAAGACTTGAAGTCACGTATCACACAAATTGAAGAAATTTCACATAGAATCGCACAGGTAGTAGTAAAATTAAACAACAGATACAGTACGGAAATTATACAACTGTATGTTCCAACAACCGCACACCCGGAGGAGGAAATCGAAAATCTATACGAGGAGATACAGAAGATTTTGGATAGTAGTAAATCGCATTACAAAATTGTGATGGGAGACTTCAATGCGAAAGTAGGAACCAAACAGAGCAGTGACACGAAAGTTGGAAACTTTGGCTTTGGGAAAAGAAACAAGAGAGGAGAGAACCTAGTGGAATGCTCAGAAGTCAACAGACTGTTCATTTCCAATACATTTTTCAAGAAGGCGCCCCAGAGGAAGTGGACATGGAAAGGCCCAAATGGGACCAAAACGAAATAGACTACGTTCTATCGAATAGCAGGATAATTCTGCAAGACGTGTCTGTTCTAAACAGTTTCAAAGTCTCGAGTAATCATATGATGTGAGATGTAAGCTAAAACTAAATACTAGACTTGAGAGAAAGAAGCTTATCAGATGAAAACCGCCACTTTTAGATCTGGAAAATCTAGGGAAAAACAGACATACATTCAAGATAGAACTAAGCAACAGATTTAGCGCCTTGGAAGAGTTAGAGGATGAAGAAGACATCGATAGCAGAAATAAAATACTAACTGAGATAATAATAGAAACAGCCAAGGAAATAGCAGGCATCAAAAAGAAGAAAGAGAGCAAAATCTCAGAAGAAACTAAACGCTTTTTGTTGTTTATTGTTACATTAATGCATCACATTACATCAGAGATGTTTTGAAGTAGTCACTTGCTTTTACTTGAAAAATATACAAATATTACAATGATTATTAATTAAGAGTATTGAACAATAAAATCAATTTTATAAATATATGCATTACATTTGATGTGACATGCTGTAATGTAGTCAAGTAAGTCTTGATGAAGAAGGGAAATGAAAGAAGAGGAAAATTACATAAAGAGGATTGAATACATAGAACTAAATAAAACCGTAAGGAAGAAAATAATAGAGTATGTACGAAGATATAATAAAAATCCTCTAAGAAATACAATCGAGGAAAACAAGAACTTAAAAAAGAAGCAGCAGCTCATGATAGAGAAAAAGCAAATAATTGCAGTTAAGAGACCAAACGGAACCGTAACACGAAATAAGAAATAATTTTTTTTGGAAATTTTACAGAGAATTGTACTATTATGAAGAAAGGCTAGGAAGTAAAGACTCAGAAGAAAATGACGTAGATGTCCCAGACGTAATGAAAGAAGAAGTGGATAAAGTACCTCGAGGGATGAAGAACGAAAATCGCCAGGAGAAGATGGACACACAGCAGAGATGTTTAAGTGGGTAGGTGAAAAAGATGAAAGAGTAACTTGCGAAATTATTCTCAATGTACCTGAGGAAGAGAGATATAACCTCAAGTTGGAATAATGCTGTTATAATTTTGTTGTACAAGAAAGGAGACAAAGAGTGCGTCGAAATTTACAGAACAATTAGTTTACTGTCAGTTCTATTCAAATTGTTCACCAAAGTTATTTTGAATCGTATTTAACGGGACTTGGGTTTTAAATAGGGAAAGGAACAAGCCGGATTTCGTAGTGGATTTAGTACAATAGACCACATATATACATTGAATGCAGTTATCGAAAGGATTAATGAATATCAATTATCACTATGTTTGTGATTTGTAGATTTTGAGAACTCCTCCGATTCGGTCTCCTTGTCAGCAGTACTTAAATCAATTAAACATCAACGCACAAAAATAAAACAGCAAATCAAGTTTCTATGAATTTAAACTGAAATTATAATAAAGTTGTATTGCAAAGCGAATTCCAGGGGTGCCAACTCCCAAGGATGTTAAAAAATCATTTTAGAGACAAGAAGCATCAAGTGTTGATCGGTGTGGCGGCACTCTATACAGGACTCAAACTTGACATTAGTCAAGACCTCAGATTGTACAAAACAAGTCAGTTTCGTCCGTAGAGACTACGAGCTGACAATAAGGCAGTCGAGCATTCTAACACTGAAACAGAATTGCGACCAATCGGATGGCAATGCATATTTTATTTGCGTGTCATTATAATTACTTACTCTGATTTTAATCAGCCCTATCATCCTCTCAAGAATAATCCCTGTAGTGTATTCCATCATGAGATTGTGATCTTTCAAATTTCTGCAGTAAATGCCCTACCTAGAAAGGCTCTGGACCAAAATACTGGTAAATGATGAAAAATTAAAAAAAATTTAACATATGAATTCATCCTGGATAAAAACAGAAAATTCAGCTTAGAAGTATAGTTTAAGACTTTAATTTTCAATTGCGAGAGGAAACTGTGCTAATAGGTAAACATGAGGTATTTACGTCGAACTATGACTTTCATTTTCCCAAAGCTCTCTTCTGTCCCAGGATGAAGAATGTCAACGGTTAATATAGTCATGGAGGAAACCACGTTTCGCGATTTCACATGGAATACCCCTCA
>JAGDQP010016828.1:5702-39803 GCA_022664845.1 Lepisma saccharinum
ATGAGTCACCATTCACCCTATTCCAAACCACGGGCCGTGTTTATGTGTGGAGAACGCCCAAAGAAGCGTATGATCTGCAGTGTCTCCGCCCAACTGTGAAACATGGCGGCGGCACGGTGATGCTGTGGGCCGCAATATCATGGTTTTCATTGGGTCCTGTGGTCACACTTCGCGGACGCATCACTGCCAACGATTATGTCGCAATTTTAGGAGACCACTTGCATCCTATGGTCCGGATGTTGTTCCCGGACAATGACGCCATATTCCAGGATGATAATGCACCCATTCACACAGCTGGAGTTGTTGCAGCGTGGTTTGAGGAACATCGGGATGAAGTTCAACACCTCCCCTGGCCCGCCCAATCCCCAGATCTCAACATAATTGAACATCTGTGGTCCATCTTGAAAACACGACTCCGGCGACGATTTCCACCTCCATCCTCTCTCACAGAACTGGCCGATGCCCTGCACGAGGAATGGTGTAATATTCCACTTGCTCCCATTCACGACCTCTATGCCTCCATCCCACGTCGCATCAAGGCTATTCTGAAGGCGAAAGGTGGCCCGACACCATATTAATCTGGTAAGTTGCACTTTCGTTCAGGTGTTTCCATTATTCTGATAAGCATCTGTAAATGATCTATCTCACTTCATAGATTCAGAGGACGCATTTTTGTACGCTGATGATGTAAATATCTTAGTGAAAGGAAACACTCATCAGGAAGCGGGAAGTAACTTAAAATCAATGGTCCAGAGATTAATTGAACGCGCTTCAATAAACAGTCTGAATACAAATGTAGACAAATCAAAAATTCTATATTTTCATCTTCCTCAACGATCATTTATGTTTCTCCCCATAGTAGTAATTTTTTAAGTTTATAATACACTTCCAAAAGTAAATTACTAGATGTAATTATACACGAAAAGGTAAAATGGGATGATCACGTTCTTGAACTTAATAAAAAAAAACTGAATGGTGTCTGCTTCATCATATATAAATTACAAAGTATACAGTCTCTCGACAAACTCTGCTCTCATTATATGATGCAAAACTTTATGCTCTTGTTAGCTTTCGAATAATATTTTGGGGTGCATCACATGTTAGTGTAAATACTTTCCGTATACAAAATAAGGTTATTAGAAGTATTTTTAATATGAGCCCGAGATCATCATGCAAAGTTGTGTTTAAATCTCATAATATTCTAACAGTTCCATGCCTATATATTTATAAGAGCGTATATTTACAAAGAGAAATAGTCACTTATTTACTTATACGACAAATATACAAACTTATCATACACGACGAAAAAAGAAACATTTGTAGAAATACAACATTTCTCAACTTCTCATTCTAGTGTTTACTCTTTGTGTACATAGGCTGTATAATAAACTACCCAATTACCTGAAGAGTATTGACAATATTAATAAATTTAAATATGAGCTATTCAGTATGTTGGTAAATAAAGGTTATTTTATTATGCTGTCAATGATTATTTGAGTGATGATTTAAAATTAAGTAGGCTATCATCATGTCTCATGTATAGAGACATTGACGTGTCTTATGTATCACAGGTCACGATACTACACAGACGAATAAATATCTAATCAAATCTAATTTATTCTTATTTTCTAGACAATATTGAAAACATATTTTCGCCGAGGAAAATGAAAATATAGACGCGTGTTTTACTCGTGCGTCTACGTGAACGAAGGCCGATATATTAGAAGCGAAGTTGCAACGTAGACATTGGATTCTTTACGTCCCGAATTAGACTGGTAACGAATTACATCTAAACATGTCAGTTACGAAACTTTTGTACAAAATACGGGTTTGTATGTATGTGGTACTCTGCGTTAGTACCTACATCACAGGATCGTTGCTTATGCGTAATATGTCCATCTAGTGTTGACCTTCTGACAGTGGTTATTCCGTAAATACAGTTCTCGTATATTTTACGTAATATTGATGACTTGCATATCATTGGAACAAGTGTAAATTTCTCAGGCGTACAATATAGTTCTATCCAGTTGAGTAGAGGGTACCCCACCTTAAAATTTGAGTTGAGCCTAAATATTTTAATAGAACGTAGAAAAGGCAATAATATATCGATTCCTACAGGAATATTTGAATTTTACACTTAGTCGCAATTTAGCTTAACTCCGCACGTTTCGTGATGCCACAGTGTGCAGTAAGTGCATTGCATCAACCCTTAGTTTTAGAAACTTCCTTTCATTGTTTCTAGAATATCAGGAGAAACTACGATATGAAAGTATTCTTAAGATTTTAACACAATTTGCAATCCAACCAGTCGATTTTTAAAATAAATTACACAGCTTCAATCATTGTATATTTTGTCATATATGTTTATGTTCACGTGCTTTTACGAATGTTTATCAACATTTGAAGTCCTAACCAAGACAATAGGTATAGTTACATACTACGAGTGTTAGCAGCCTTTCTAGGAGAACTGAGCCCGGGAATAAGTATAGACTCTATTTGAAATTCATATATCATTTTAGAACTACGTTTTTCAGTTATATGACTTATGGTCATATTTATCTCCTATTTCCGATGCAGTATTAACAAAACCCCTTTGAATTACGTCACTGAGAACAGTTAATGAGCGTCTCAGGTACCAATAAAGTATAATCCATAAAGTATCCATAATAGGTGTAAGTCAAACAGTATAAACGGTAAAAATCCATTATTTTTATGAAATATTAACATATTTGAGTGTATTTAATTATTGTTCTGTGTATCTACTAGTTTGAATTAATTTGCTTTTCCATATTCCTTTTATTTTTGACTACCGTGTTGTGTTAGCACCGTAAAAATATCTGGGAACAGCCTTCTATTTTTTGGTACTCATAAGTAATATTTGTAGAAAATCAGTATCGGGACTTGGTACTTCGATTATAGACGCATTTACTAGAGTCATTTGTTCAAAGTCGGCTACCTCAGCACTGATCAAAACACTATTCAAAACAGAGTATTAATGTAATTGCTTTTGACGTTTTCGCTATAAGGTGTCCTTACTGTAAGTGGGATGCACGAGAGGATGGGAAGGACACTTCGTTCA
Source organism: Lepisma saccharinum (assembly GCA_022664845.1). NCBI lineage: Eukaryota > Metazoa > Arthropoda > Insecta > Zygentoma > Lepismatidae > Lepisma > Lepisma saccharinum. Next base: position 8,782 of record JAGDQP010016828.1, read on the forward strand.
CAAATATAAAGCTATGTGTAAAATTTAGGGTCAACTTTCGGTCTGGTCTAAAATCAGAGTTTGTTAAAAGCTTGTGACAAGCATAATACTTCAGTAATGTTGGAAGAAGGAAGCATTTTACTGGAATCATTACTAATTGTTGTGTTCGATATTTCTGGCAGAGGTCGTACAGACATCAGGAGCAGTGACGAATTCGAAAGGGTGTGCATGTTGGATTGCTTGTTAGCGTGTGAGCGCGGTAAGATGGCCCATGCTTCTCTCAGAAAATCATTATAAACAATATGTGACATTACTGTAGGTATATATAAGTGGATTAAATACCACGAATTGCATAACAATGCAACCAGTAAGAAACAACAAATAATTAGAAGCTAGTACTTTAAACCCAAAATACCATAAAAAAAGTTACCTGGTAGGCATGAACAGTTATCCGAACACATTTCTGGCGAGGATCATCAAGAAATATAAGTATTATATAGAGTCTACAGTCATGCACAAGAACATTTACTCTTCACTAAATCCGTTCTCTAAAATATTTTAAATGTACTATTAACCTTTATTTCCAAAAAGGTAAGGCCGAAATTCGAAATTCTTCATAACATTACTGATACAGTGATGCTGATATTCATAATGTTTGTTTACTCTTTCTTTCGGGCTTAATACTTGTCAATTATCATCTGCGGCTTACGAACAGGAAAAGGACAGACAAGAATATGAGAGACCCACGGTGGTTATAACAGGTACCAACCCGACATGTGCCAGGTAAGTCTAAGGGAAATTCTTAGGAAAGTGCCAATCATGATGGGCGATAATTGGATTTAATGCCTCTTCCTTCAGTATTAAGGAATATGAAAAGTAGTTCTAGAAGGAAGGAGAAGAAGTAGTTCAGACAACAATTGAAGATTAGAATTTGGAAAGACGTCACAAGGAAAATGATTCTTAAAAAGAGTACAGATTTCTGTGGAAAGTGTGATGGTTATTACTATAAATGAATAGACGAAAATGATTGGTTTCATTGCAAGAATTGTCACTCGTGGCTTCATGATGACTGTTTGAAGCATGAGGAGTCCAGAAGGCAAGGAATACAAGTGACGTTAGAAAATAAATAAATCTTTTATATATAACCCGAAATATGTGACACAAAATTGTCATATCTTGTACATGGACACATCAAGGTTCAAGGTCTCTTTGTACAAATTATGATAATGTCATTTCATGATAACATTTCTATAGTAATGTTTAGTAAATACTTTTTTTAAGAGAAATGTTTTTCGCCAATGGTGACGTGTACTTTTTCAAACACTGGTAGGTCTGGTAAACTTATGATCATATTTCAGCAAAAATACTTTGTTAATTAGAAAGTACACTCAAGAGCATCCTTGTCCACGATAATTTTTTTTAAAATGGCCATCTATACATGAAGCTGCGTAAAGATGGCCTACTTTGCACACATTAGAATTCGGTTTAATTCTGTCATAAATATACATGATAATATAAATGTTAATGTCGCGCTTTAAAGGTAAGATATCAAAGAAGTAAACAGAACTTTTGATGCCTGGCTAGATCTACTTATTTAGTTGCCATTTCATAAACAAATGGATATAAGAATACCATATTTTATCATCAAAGATATTCAACTGAGTACATTCAGTCCAGTCAGGAACGGATTTATCACTAGGCCCGGGCCTAGGGGCGCAGATTTGACAAGAGCGCACTTTAAACAAAAAAAACGAACAAAAAAATGACAAATTCCTATTTGAAACGTGAGACGAAAAAATATTTAGCAAAACACACCTTTTACCTGGGCGGGTGACCCCTTTTACATAACTGACTTAAGTTAATTTAAAGTTAGGCTAATTTACATTAGGAATGGTAAAACAAACATTATGTTAGGAATATAATTTATTCCTATTTTGTCTTTGTACACACCAAAAATAATTTTAATTAATGCTACACGTATACACCAAATTGAAAGACCGGAATTCCGGTCGATTTGAAGATAATATTTCATCTTGCGAGAGCGAAAAGAGGGACCGCTGTTTACATGGATGTTCATCGGAGAAAAGGAGAAAAATTTCCGTTCGAATAAAGGTGGGATTGATGATAGTTCATTTCGATTGGAATGTAATAATTTTTAGATTAATTTCCGTCTATTGAGACAAAATTTCCATCTTTTGAGCATTAAAAGGACACAATAAAATGTTGAAAATATGAAAAGAAGTAAAAGGGAGTATTTATTCATAAGTAGTAGCAAAGAAAAGTAACGTTCTTATGAATAAAAATACAAAACTAACCTGACTTCAGTGCAATCTGAACCTGCTATCTTCCGCAAGCTAACCAACGCATTATCTCATAGGCTAGATGGCCAACTGAGAGAAAACGCCCTCGCAAGGGTCTCCATCGTCTCGTCAGGTACTAGAGATCAATGTTTAAAGATATCTTTTACGTCTTATTTCTGACGTCTTCTGGTATGTTTTTCTCATGGAGAAAAGTGATCAGGTCATTTTTAACTAAACGCGATTAACTTCACAGAAGGTCTTTTGGTAACCTTCGCGGTAACAAATGGCGGAGAACAAACTTGATTAGTACCCATGATGCTCTACGCACCACTCTAAAAGGATGACAAATCTCTCTCTCAAGTTTGATGAATAAATTACATCCTTAAAGCATCGGAATCTCAGCTAGAAAGATCGCATTTTGAATGCAAAGCGCGAGCGCCTCGCTGGAAACTACTTTTTGCGATTGCAAAATTCGCTCTAAAAGGGTGGTCCTTCTTTCTGCTGATAAGATGAAATATTCGCTCTTCCAAATTTAGTGCGTGGAGTGTGGCTGTCATCTATAAGCCTGCCAATAGGCAAGATGTACTTTGTGTTGAAGCACTCTACGTAAAGAGGTAATTTAGGCTAGGTTTTTGTATATGAGGAAATCTAAAGTGTCTCTTCATAACCTTTCTTTTCAGGACCGCAATGTGTAGGTACCATTCGTTCCAATCCTTATCTTCGACCATCCTGACTTATGTTTTCAAGAATTTCCTTCAGTTTCACCACACGAACATCAGAATTGTACCTTATCTAAATTACCTTCGCTTTGGACGATCAGAATTATGCCCGCTGGATCCCTATTCATATACGCGACATGGAAAATCTGCCATCGCCCATCTTCCAAGAATTTGTGCAACATGGCCACTGGGTTGTTCGTAAAACAACAAACAAGTTCTCAGCTATGCCTATTGATCAAGCTCATGAACAGAACAACGAGCTTGTCAAAGGTTCTGGTGGGGCAATAGGACTCACTGAAAATCCACCAGGGTTCAGAAAGTGGATGCTAGCAGGTCCTGAACAAGCACGGTTACTCGAAGAGTTTGAACACAGTCGCAGCCTGGAAAATGTAAAGCATTGTCACCATGAAGAAGGTCTCGCAACACAGGAGAGCTTCAAGCAACAGGTATTGAGCCTTGCAGAGACTATGAGGGAAATGGGGAATCCCTTCCTAAATGGTACTGACGAAGTGCTGACTTTAGATGTTCATGATGTTCTCAACCAGTCCGTAGTGAATACGGTACGTACTATCGAAAAGGTTGGCGAACAACACTACAACGCCTACTGCGTTGACTACGAAAGGACTATTTATGACCCAATTCACAAGAACTCCTTCGAACTGTTCAAGTCTCCTGCTCCGAAAATCAGTGGCAAGGAAGCATACAAGTTTGCAAGTCGGAAGACAGATGTCAATCTGTTTTCGAGATTGTACATCGTCGCACAACACCGGAACTGTGATATGAGTACTTTCTTCAGCCATGAAAATCACCCATTAGTAAAGGAAACTTGGCGGTTCTACATAAAACTGCTATTGGTTAATTACCATTTAACGTGTCATTTCCGCCTCACAGCTGCAAAAAAAAAAAAAATGATTAGCGCCACTACTCCCCTCTAGCGGCGATATTTATACTAACTAACTATTACCGCCATCTATCGATATTATTATTAATTACTAGCGCTATTGGTTCCATCTAGCGGCAATTTTTAAACTACCTAATTATTACCGCCATCTACCGCTGTTATTATTAACTACTAGCGCCACTACTCGACTCCAGCAGCAATTATTAACTACCTGCATCATCATATAGATTACCGCCACTACTCCTCTCTAGCGGTTATATTTTGAAACAATTTAATTATTTACTGCCATCTACTGCTGTAATTATTAACTACCTGCATCATTATCTACCGCTGTTATTATTAACTACCCTCATTATTATTAAGCCGCCGCTTTGCATAAGGCGAATACCGTAATGGCATATTTAACATGAGGCATACTCGTGTAAATTTGTTGCTGCCACGATGAACTTGTTTATTGCTGTAAAAAAGCGGTGAAGTTTTAAAAAATAACATCAAATTGTGTTATTAGCTTTTTTCCTTCTGAAATAGTTATAAATCCATATTTTGTATGAATTTCCTTTACTTTTCTCTGATAGTACTTCGTTGCGTGTCCACTAGCGGAAGTTTCTATCAATGTGAATTTCATGTGAAAATCATATTATGTGTGGGATGTGTGTCTGCGTGTATATGAGCTTGGCGTGTTAAAGCCTTCCAGTTACATAACCCAACCTTGATTTATTCTATACTTGTAGACCACACCCATATTATCAAAATAAATAATCAAAAAGTTTGAATAAATTCTGACACGAAATAAATAAATCTTTTCAATTTATTTCCTGCTATTATGCATGATACAAACAGGAATAATTCTTCTTGACTGTCAGAAATGTATAGCAGTGGAATAAAAGAGGAAATTTTATGAAAACGAATAATGAATCTCTCTTGTTGATTCTTTTCAAATGGGGATAAAAACTGAAAGATTCAAAAGTATAAAACGTAGTTATATTTTCTCATTTTTTTGTGGGTGTGAGCTATTTACGAAGAGAAAATGTATTGTTCTCGTTTCCTGGCTACTTCATATCCATGACGCTCGTAGCTAATAGTGTTCATATCCACTCATGGTATTGAAAGCCTTTTGTGGACTATAAGCAAACCTAGCTTTGTCGATTCTATAACAGCAGATTCTTATAGCAGTGATTATTCTTCTTTGCCAAGTTACGTGTACTAGATTATTTATCGCTTGCTACGCGAAGAGAATTTGATTACTAAAACTAAATTATTACTTGCAATATGTTTCTAGTGCTTCAAAGTTAGTAAAAAAATTGGGGAAATTGTTTGAACCGAAAATTAATAGTTTGTTGTATTATCTATTGAAGATCAATGGAGAATAAGTGCTTTTCTTGTGTACATGAACTATATTTTGAGTATTAGACATTTTAATTTAAAAAAACTAGTGTAAAAAGAAAAAAGTTCATTTTCCCTCCAAAAAAAGAAATGGAGAAAATTCAATGTTCAGAATGCAGTGGCGTATTGTTAAAAAAGAACTATAATACCCATATCAAACGTAAACATCCCTACCTTAGAACTGAAGAAGAAACAGAGCCTTCTACAAAAAAGCGAAAATTAGCAACTGTTAATTGTGTTGTGTGTGATGAAGAAATTAGTATGAAAAATTTTGATCGACATATGAAAAATATGCATTAGTATGTACCAACGAAAGTGCCTTATCCCAGACATTCACTGATTATGAACTCGCTAATAGCGACAGTGAAGATATGCAGTGTTTTCTAGCTTGCTTCTATAGAAAAAATTGCGTGCATTTTTTGGAGAAGCAAGTTAGTGAATGTGATACAGTTTTGAAAATCAATTTTATTTTAAGTGCTGATTTTGTGAAAATGGGTGAAGAAACACAGTGTTTTTCAGTACATAGTGGCAATAAGTTATTTTCGAAATCTCTGGTTGTGGGAGAAACTATTACAAAATATTGGAGGAATTACAGGGAAATCAAGAGGACAGAGTGGTTAAGGGTTCATGTTGGTCCTTATCCTCTACTCCTAATCATAAACTTGAGGTGCATGTTAATTCGTTTAATCTAATTGCTGCGTCGTGCCATATTAAACTCCCTAAGTTTATTAAGAAGAAACGATCTATTCTTAACATTCAAAATAAAGACTCAAATTTTTTTGTACGCTGTGCTAGCTAAACTTAACCCTGTTTATTCAAAGAAAAATGCTAATCAAGTTTCTCACTACGAGCCTTATGCACATGATATACTTCCCATTTTTGAGAATAATAACATTCATTTTCCTGTAAGCCTACATGACGTTCCCAAATTTGAGAAGCATTATAATAAAATGTTTACTAATGCTCCAATTTCTGTCAATGTGTATGGTATAGATGATAAAAATGAAAACGTCTTTCCCCTTCATATCAGCAAACATCAATCTAACGGAACTAGTATAGACTTACTGTGTGTGACAAACGAAACAGTAACAACAACAACAACAGCATCAACATCATCGGCATCAACATCTCTGACAACGATTACTCATCATTACTGTTTAATAAGAAATTTTTCTCGTTTAGTGAGGAGTCAGGTTACAAGTCACGAACATCGTTATTATTTCTGCAGACGTTGTTTATACCACTTTATAGATGAACATAAACTAACAGAACATGAACATTTTTGTCGAGAACACGAACCAACTCGCGTCATTATGCCTGTTCCTGGTTCGGTTGTTAAATTTAAAACCAACCCTTCATTTTTAAAAGCAGATGTTGTAATAGTAGCAGATTTTGAAAGTTTTTTGAAGCCAGTTTGTGAACATCGGGGACAAAAATCTATCAACATTCGGAAGCATAAATTTGCTAGTTACTGTTTCAAAATTTGCTGGTCAGATCAAATCCCAACCGAACTTCACTTGTATAGAGGTGATAATCCAGCGCAGCATTTTCTAAAAAGTTTGCAGAAGGAGTTAGAACAAATTGTTAAAGATTAAATCTGGATTTGCCGATGAATCCCTTAACTACACCGGAAAAACTCGATTACGAACAATCACAGAAATGCTCTATTTGTGACGAAGAATATACTGAAGATAAATCTAAAGTTCATCACCACCATCATTTATCAGGAGCTTATCTTAAACCTCTTTGCAATAATTGCAATTTGCGAGTAAAAAAAAACAAAATTTTATAGGATGTTTCATGCACGGATTATCTTCGTATGATGCGCATCTCTTCGTGAAAGAATTAGGTTGTATTCCAGGTGATATAAAAGTTCATGCAGAAAGTGAGGAAAAGTATATTGCAATTTCAAAGTGGTTACATCTCGAAAATGGTAAAAAAATGAATTAAGATTTTTAGATTTGTACCGGTTTCTGCAATACCCTCTAGATGAATTAGTAAAAAAATTAAAGCCGGAAGAACTGAAATACACTCATGAATATTTCCCTGATGATGTAAAATTTGATTTAAGTAGAAGGAAGGGTATTTTTCGTTATGATTATTTTACTAACGCTTCGAAATTTAATGAAACAGAACTACCTCCTCAAACAGAATTTAATAACATACTTAAGGGTAGTGAATGCAGTAATGAAGATTATTTGTTAGTTCGACAAGTATGGGAAATATTCGATTGCAAAACATTTGGGGATTTTCATGATCATTATCTAACCACTGATGTTTTGCTAACAACTGATGTGGTAGAAAATTTCAGAAACACATGCATCACTTCATATGGAATTGATCCTTCCTTCTCATACACATCGCCAGGCTTATCTTGGAAGGCTATGCTCTATAAATCTAAAATCGAATTAGAATTATTTTCAGATATTGATAAGCATTTGTTTATCGAAAAATCAATCCGTGGTGGTGTATCCCAATGTAGCTTAAGGTATATTAAAGCTAACAATGAGTTTCTCGGTAGTGAATTCGATCCTCAAAAAGAAACCTCGTTTGTAATGTACCTGGACGCGAATAATTTGTATGGTCATGCCATGAGTATGCCTCTTCCCTATGGAAAGTTTTCATGGGATCCAACACCAGAAAATTGGGATTCGAACAAAATTCTAAATTTTCCCGACGAAGATGAACGAGGTTTCTTTGCAGAGGTAGACTTAGATTATCCTCAGAACTTACATGATGATCATGCAGATTACTCTTTAGCACCTGATAATGAAATCCCTCCTAACGGGAAACAACGAAAATTACTACTAACGCTAAATCCGAAAAGAAACTATGTTGTACATTTTCAATTGCTAAAATTTTATCTTGCTCACGGTTTAAAACTTTTAAAAGTACACAGAATTCTATGGTTTTCTCAATCAAAGTGGCTTAAGCCTTACATAGATCTAAACACCAAGCTACGCACAGATTCAACAACCGATTTCGAGAAAGATTTTTACAAACTTCTTATCAACAGTGTGTTTGGGAAAACCATAGAAAATGTGAGAAAGTATACTGATATAAAACTTGTTTCTGATAAAAGAAAAGCCGAAAAACTCATTGCAATGCCGCAATTTAAATCTAGAACAATCTACTCAGAAAATTTTGTACTTATTCTTATGCTACGAAAATTCACAAAATTAAACAAACCTATGTATATTGGAAGTGCAATTTTAGATCTTGCTTAATTAGTAATGTATAAATTTCATTATGAAATGATGAAACCTCGATATGGAGATAAGCTTACTGTTGTTTACGCCGACACGGATTCGTTAGTCTATCATATTATTTGCGAAATTTTCTACAAAGATGTGCGTGATGATTTAATAGACTATTTTGACACATCGATTTATCCTGTAAATAATCTATATAATATCCCATTAATTAACGAGAAAATGCCTGGTAAAATGAAGGATGAGATGAAAGGAATACCTCTTGAAGAAGTTGTTGGATTACGATCTACAGTAGAAAAGAAAGAAACAAAAAGGCTAAGGGTGTGAAGAAAAAATATTGTGAAAAATGAAATTACGATTGACGATTTTAAGAAGTGTTTGTTTTCTCATGAACAATCAACAAAAAAGCAACATCAAATTCAATCACGTAAGCATACACTTTCGACTGTAAAGCCACAAAAATTAGCTTTAGACCCCCATGATGATAAACGTAAAATTCTTGATTGTAAGATACACACATTGCCATGGGGTCATCGAAGAATTGTAAATAATGATGCTGAAATAATTTGTGAAGTGTGCGTTCGATCTTCAACCTCTAAATGAGTTGTATTAATTTTCATTTGTGTAACAGTTAAATAGTTGGTAAGGTTTGTACATAGTTATTATCATGATTGTTCAAATGTTAATAAAGCACATTCTGTGTGTTTTTTAAAACACTTTTTTGATTTTTTTTCTATACATTCTAATATAATATAGTTTATTATTATTTATTATGCCTACTGATTTATTCGGATTCCCGCGATATAAGTCGCATGAGCATGAAACATTATCAGATTCACCTTCCAACATCAATGAAAATCAGCTAACAGTATTAGATCAAAGAATTAAAACAATAAAGGGTGAAATCAACGCACTACGAAATACTTCATCTTCAAATATTGAAACTGAAATCACAGAAGCTCAACAACATTTACTAGATCTACTTCAAAAACTTGATAATGAGTTGAAAAGTGTTATTCTTATGTATTCACAGCTAGTAAATAAAAATGATTTTACCGAAGTTCAAATATTATAACGACAATTCAGAATGAAGTACAATTAATAAAGAATCAATTCATTACAAATACTGCAGCACAAGATCTAGTCGATAATTTGAATAAAAAGCTTACGTAGTTACAAAATACGTTTAATGATCTTCAAACAGCTGTGAATGCATTAGAAAATTCTCTTCAAAATAATCCCTCTCAAGAAGATCTTCAAAAGATGCAAGAAGTTATTTCGATTCTACAAAATGAACTTAAAGTATTACCGATGAAACAAATAAACTGCGTGATGATCTAACCAACCTACCTGTTTATAGTGATGTATCGGAAATTAGTAGAAAGCTTGCTGAGTTTGAAGCAATAATTAATAATATATCGGAACACACGAATATTCAAATTGAACTAAAGAATCTACAGACTGTTGTGAATAACATTCCTACTGAGGTAAGAAGTTTGCAGTAAGCACTTGCAAAATTAAATAAGAAATTGGAGGGTTTTAATCTTCCTACAGATTTAATTAATCTTCAGCATGTTATAAGCACCGTTCAAAGTGATTTAATTGAAATTCAAAAGAACACACCAAAGCAATCTGATATCGCGAGTATACGTAAGTCTTTAAGTGAATTAGCTACAAATCAAAATCAAAATGAAATAAAATTAAAATTAACTGCAATCCAAGAAACTATTAACACACTTCCAACTTCGCAAGAAGTATAAATAATTAAAAAGACGATAACTAATATTCAAACTGTAATCGAAACAACCGAGAACCTCCCTGAAGTAATAGACGATATTAAGATTCAATTACAAAACCTTCAAACTAGTATAACATTCCTTCCAACATTAGAAGATCTTTCTGGTATACAAGAAGTGTTAACTAATGTTCAAAATGAAGTTAAAGAAGCAATTCAAGAACATTCAGAATTCATTTCTGTTCATGGGGTTAATGAAATAGTTAGCGAGTTAAAGAATATGCTGAAACGTTTAGAGGATACAGCAGTAACACATAACATATTGATTGCAAATATTCAGATACAAATCAGTGATCTAGAAACGAAATACACTTCTGTGACTAATTCTCTTAATAACTTATCTAAAAAATATACTGATATTAATGACTTTCGTGACGTAGAAACATCAATAGCTCTAATGCCTACAGTGACTCAACTTTGGGAAGTACAAAATAATATTAAAATTTTCATATCGATAACAGACTTTAATAGCAATAACGATGAAATAAAGAATGAAATTATTGCAAAACTGAAAGACTTAGAAGATAAATTGAAAAGCGATTTGTATAGAACCATATACGCTAAATCTAATGAATTGTTAACATCGATATGCAACTTACATAGTGTTCAGTTCTTTACAATTTTTTCAATACCTAATAAAGAACGAGACTTCACGCGTGGCAATGTTAGTGGTAAAGTTTATTTATTTAATATGAATACTCCATATTTTGAAATTCCTTTTTGGGTAAGCTAAAAATTATTGATTTTCATTGGCTTAAGAAGAAGAATAAAGAGTTTCCTATTGTTGATATATATTCAGCAAGCGGTGGACAAAAGTATGGCAATTTATCATTAGGAATACATGAGGGTAGTAGAGTACCAGATGCTCCATCTGGAAACGAAATTTTACTTCATGAGTTCCATGTTGTAGAAGGCGATGTGCTTGTAGTTCGATCAGATAAATTTTCACCAGGTGAATATCCAATAAGTATTAATTTGATCTTTATTGCTCAATTAATTTCTCGATCTTTAAATTAGTTCTTAATTAATTTTCAATAGAATGAATAGTAGATTAGCCATTGTTGAAGAACTACACAAGCTCGCAAGACGGAATTATAAACGAATACCTGTTGTAACCAAGGGTATACATGATTTATGGCAAGCAGATTTGGTTGAAATGAACTCAGGAAACTTGAAAGGTTTAGCTAAATTAAATAGAGGGCATTCTTATCTTCTAACTATTATTTACACTTTTAGTAAGTATGCATGGACTGCACCAGTTAAAAATAAAACAGAGAAAGAAGTTACACGAGCGTTTAATTCAACACTTGAAGCGACTCAACAAGCACCAAAGTATTTGCAAACAGATCTCGGTAGCGAGTTTTATAATAGAGTTTATTAAATTAATGAAGGAAAAAGGTATTACTCATTACTCTTCATACAGCGATAAAAAAGTTAGTATTGTTGAAAGATTTAATAAAACATTACGTAATTTGATGTGGAAGCAATTCACACTGCAAGGTAATTACAAATGGTACAATATATTAAAAGCACTAATGAAGAAATATAACGAAAAAAAACATAGCACGGTAAAAATGAAACCTATTGAAGAAAGAAAACGAACAAAAATTAATATCAACTGTTTGTAGCAAAAAGTATTTAGCATCGTCAAAGGGGAAATATAGCATAGGAGATTATGTTCGAATTAGCAAGTTTAAAAATAAGTTTGAAAGAGGTTTTACTCGCAATTGGAGCACTGAAATATTTCAAATTGCTACTGTTTTTAAGACTGATCCGCCTACATATAATTTAAAAGACAAGCGCAATGAGATTATTAAGGGCCGTTTTTATGAGCAAGAACTAATGAAGACCAAACACCCTCATGTATACCTAATTGAAAAGGTTTTACGTAGAATTAAAAATAAAGCATTAGTTAAGTGCTTAAGTTTATCTTCGAATGATAATTCTTGGATCGATCTCAAAGCTATAATATAGTTAATCAATCATAAAATGTGGAGTGTTAAGCAACGACTTTTGCTAGCTAATGATTATGGTAAGTTGAATGGTGAATTGCTTCCGAATAACATTCGTTGCTTAATAATAGGCACATCAGGTTGCGGGTAAACTACACTAGTTATTGATAATTTTATTCTGGCTCCAAATTGGCTTTATTGGAATGGTAGACACTTATACGTATTCTCTAAAAGTTTAGAACAACCTAAGTATCAACAACTGCAGCATATTTATGATGAAATACAAGAAAGATTCCACTATCAGTTGGCTACGTTTAAACCTTCCGTTATCAAGTTAGAAGATTGCGAGCAACGGTCTGTTATTATATTTGATGATCAGAATGAGGTACGGAATTACTTCACACAGGGTAGACATAAAGGAAAGGATTGTTTTTACTTAGCACAAACATATAGTGAAGTTCCGAAACAACTTATTAGAGATAATGCAAATTTTTTATGTGTATTTCGTCAAGATAACACGAATTTAAAGCATATTTATAATGAATTTGCTGTTTGTGATATGACATTTAATAAATTTAAGGATATTTGTTCTATTGCATGAAAGGAACCTTATGGTTTTATAACAATCGATATGACGAGAAAGTCAAGCAATGGAAAGTATCGAAACAAAATCGATCATTTCTTTATAATCGAGTGATCGTTTTAATCATTTACGTTTAACGTTTTCAATTGATGTACGTACGTTACTTTTTCCAAAGCGGAAATAATATGGTCTTTTTTCATATAATGTCAAAACGAAAATTAAATAATATTGAATTACAAAATATCTTGGCCAAACGTTTTAAAGAATGGAAAGAGAGTCACTGTAGCTATTATGAAAAGCAAAAACGTCAAGAGAAACCATTGATTGAGGCGATTGAAAGCTTGGGAAAAGAAATTAAAGGAGTAACCGATGACAACAGAAATCTAATTACAGAACTTATACCTGTAGCACAAAAGAATATTAATAATTATCCACCAACACCATCAGAAACCTCATTTGAGAAACAGTTATTTGCTTCACCTAAGTCATTGCCAGAGACTAAAGAAACGAAAGATGATGAAGAAGAGAAAGAAGTTCAGTTAGGTCCATTAGCGAGTCGATATTTAAGTACTAATAGGTTAGATAAAGATGAAGTGTTTGGATTATACTCTATTGATATAGCTGGAGTAGTGCAGTGGAAAATTGGAAGTTATAATGTTTTCTTTGATAATGATGATTTAAATATTTATAGTGAGAGTAAAATCACACTAGATCCACCAACCCCGATCTATGAAAAATTTAAAGGAACAGAATGTTTATGGCAGTTAATAACTCGTAAACAACCAGTAGGTTTTACTAATGAAGATTATGAAACTTATAAGAAAATTTTAAAGATGACGAATGCTTTATATCAGAATCATGATCCATCACAGAATAGAGTAAAATCAAGCTCCAGAGATAAGTACAAAACATTAATTAAACCTATTTGGCTTGAACTGAAAACTAAAGGTGAAGCTTTAAAAGAAAGGAAGCAAGGAAAGGGGATTAAGCGCTACACAAATATGCCACAACAATTTGTTTGGATGGATGGTGTTAGAAAGTTAGTAGATAGATTATTAGTTATAGCAGGTGAAGAAGCAGCTGGGAATAAGAATTTTTATAATGAGAAAGTGGGTATTATGGAATTGATTTCATCTCGATTATCCAATTTTATTATTTCGAATCCAAAAGGTTTAGGTTACCTCATAAAAATCATTCATATTCTTCCAGCAAAAGTTTGGCATACTATTGAAGCTAAAGGCTTAGTGAACGATATTATTAATAAATTACCTTTTGAAATTCATCTTCCAGGCTACGAGTTCTGTGGTCCTGGTACACGTTTAGATGAAATATTAGCGAAAGGTGATCGGGGTATAAATAGATTAGATCAAGCATGTCGAGAGCATGATATTGCGTATAAGAACTTTAAAGATTTATCAGATAGACATAGAGCTGATCAAGACTTAGAGTTAAAAGCTTTTGATAGAGTTATTAGCAAAGATGCTGCTTTAAGTGAAAAATTGGCTTCATTGTTAGTAGCAATGGCAATGAACACAAAACGGAAAATGGGGTGGGGTTTATAGATTGCTGCATTTTTTCTTAAACACTGGGTAGAAGCTTGAGCCGTAGTTGTTGAATAAATTCAAAATTATGAATATATATAGTCTTTTTATACAATGAAAGCAAAAGGTGTAAAATTTCAAATTCCGGCACAAGAATTAGTCATTAAATTTTAGCAATATCTTAAATAAAGCACAACTTGCGAAGAAACAAAAATGCTTAAAAAAGGGTCATAATATGACTCTAACATTAAGTTTAGCGCAGTTAAAGAAACTACGTAATCAACCGAAAAAAGGTGGTTTCATTTTTACAATTCCAGCGATACTTGCTGCATTGGGAGCGGTTGGTAGTCTTGCAGGTGGTTCAGCAGCTATAGCTAAGGCGGTAATCGATGCGAAGAAAAATAAACAATAACTAGAAGAACAAAATCATCAATTCTGACTAAAGGTAAAGGACTTAAACAAAGAAAGAAAAAGCTTCTGAAGGACTTAAATAGAGTAAAAAAAGCGCTCACCAATTATGATCTCGAACGTATAGCTAAAGAATTGAATATTAAACACTTTAGAGGTGTGTACATGTCGGATAATCTTCCTTCTACTCCACTGTTAAAACAAGAATGTGCAGTTATTAACTTAGATCAATCAATTAATACAGGAACTCACTGGATTTGTTATTGGTATGAAAATAATAAAGCTTGCATATTCGATTCATTTGGTGGAGTACCTCCCAAGTCTTTGATTGAGTATTTAAATCCTAATAACACTATAATTGAATATAATAGTGATCGAATACAACATTTTGACGATGTGATTTGTGGTCATTTATGTATTAGACTATTAAAGTTCTTATATGATGGAAACAATTTTCATCAAGCTATTGAAAGGTTGAAACTTGATTACTTAATGAATCATGCATAAAAATAGTATATTACATAGTCTTTTATTAAAAAATGATTGTGTTGCACTCATCAGGAACTACCCCAAAGCTTCGACTGAATCTTCATAATGAAATTGATAATCAAAATTACAATTTGAAAATTGCTCTGATTGGATTTTATAGTATGTACCTAATACCAAATGTAACAAAAAGTAGCAATACTTACTTTCATAAAGGAGAGAGGCATAATATACCACCGGGTCAGTATAATGCATCAACATTAGAAACACTACCTAAAGAAGTGCTTCTAAATGAAAATCATGTAACTCATCGAATGGAAGTTACACCATTTGCAGAAAATTTTAATGTGGGAACTGTTGGTAAGTTATTAGGTTTTAAGAATAATAGTGAACTTAAGCCAGAAGAAACTCACATAGGTCAATTTCTTCCAAAGTTGAACTTAAGCCAGAAGAAACTCACATAGGTCAATTTCTTCCAAAGTTCTTAAGTATTGAAACATTTAATATACACTGTAATTTAGCAAGATGTATGATTATAGCAGATGGGGAGTATAAGCATAAGGAAACTAATATTATAGCAACATTTAAACCATTAACAGAATTTTTAGAACCAATTGCTTATGAGCCTCAATATCCATTATTTTTTCCTATACAAGAGAGTCATGTACGTTCCATTGAAATAAGTGTTAGTAATGAATTGCATGAACCAATTAGTTTTGGTGGCGCAATAACAAGTGTAATTCTCATGATTAAAAATGGTGATTCTTAAAATGATTTTTTTATAGCAAGAATGATAGCGAAAAGAAACAAAGTTGATTATAATATAGTCTTTTTTAAAGATGGAATTTATTGAAAGCTATGAGTATCAATCTTTCCCACTGAATCGTCGTACATTTAATAACTTGAATGAAGCAAACAAAGACTTAGAATTTGACGTCACTTCCGGCGATGGGTTTGTGCACCCACACTACGGCGATTTATACATCAAATATGAAGTAATTGGAATAGATGCTGGAGGAACTTTTACTGCAGGATCAAATATTAAATTAATTGATAATTTTGTTCCGTACTTATTTTCGCAGGTAGAGGTACGCAAACATGGTACTGTTATTGATAGAATAGATTATCCAGGAATCACTTCAACTGCTATTGCCACATGTCGATTATCAAAGTCTGAGCTTGAATATTTTAAGTCAGGTGGATTAATAACTGATGCGAAACTTCCACGGAAAGAGAATACAGTGTTGTTTCCATTACGTTTGCTGTTTGGTTTCTTTAGTGACTATAAGGAAATTACGTGGAAGAGTGGGTTTCGAATAACATTTAAAAGAAGTGCAAATAATGATGTTTTATTTTATCGCTGGAAAACAAAGAAAGCAGATGGTACTCTAGATGATGCTACATTAGCTCATGCTGCTAAACTAGTAATTACTTCAATGGAGCTTAGAATGCCAATTGTCGAATACGAGAAAAATTATTCGATGAAATTAAAAGCTGATATACTTCGACAACCTCAAATACCAATTGAATTTCTCACGTATCAAAGTATTCAACGACATGTTTCAGGTTCTTATTTCAAATTTGATATAACAACACAGTTTAATTCACTGCGGTTTGATATGCCTGATTTTGTAATAGTTCTTTTCCAAACTAATCGCGACGATAATACTCAGAAGAAACACCCTAGTAAGTTTGATACATGTAAGATTAAGAATATTTATTTAAAAAATGCTCGTAACGAAATCTTCCCTCGTGAGAACTTAAACCTGGATATTACAAAAGCAGATTTTCTTAAAATGTATGATAGTTACACTGCTTTTCAACGTGTAACACAGAAAAATACTGATATGTTTTATTCCCCAAAAGAGTTTATAGAAAATCGTCCAATGTATGCCATTAATACAAGTAAACGCAAACAAGTTGTTATTAACGAAAGAACCAATATTAAAATTATAATGGATTTTGAAGAAACAGTCCCCGAAAACACTTATTGTACAGTAATACTTATAGCTCAAACTTCCAACATTTATGATGTGAAAAACGAAAGAGTGATACAACAATTTTAGTGAACATGTTTTCTGCAAGTTAGAGTTTTCAGGAGAGAAACAAAACTTTGTTACATTGCATGTAAAACTACAACTCACTCTTTCATGGATATCACAGATACAAAAAAAGGAGAGAGAGATCAAAAATATGCAGCCGAGAATTTTTAATACACCCACACATAATATGATTTTCACATGAAATTCACATTGATAGAAACTTCCGGTGTTGCACACGCAACGAAGTATTATCATGAAAGGCAAAGCAAATTCATACAAAATATGGATTTTATAACAATTTCAGAGGGAGAAAGCTAATAACATAATTTGATGTTATTTTTAAAACTTCACCGCTTTTTTACAGCAATAAACAAGTTCATCATGGCAGCAACAAATTTACACGAGTATGTCTCATGTTAAATATACCATTACGGTATTCACCTGATGCAAAGCGGCTGCTTAATGATGATGCAGATAGTTAATAATTACAGCGGTAGATGGCAGTAAATAATTAAATTGTTTCAAAATATAACCGCTAGAGAGGAGTAGTGGCGGTAATCTACATGATGATGCAGGTAGTTAATAATTGCTGCTGGAGTCGAGTAGTGGCGCTAGTAGTTAATAATAACAGCGGTAGATGGCGGTAATAATTAGGTAGTTTAAAAATTGCCGCTAGATGGAACCAATAGCGCTAGTAATTAATAATAATATCGATAGATGGCGGTAATAGTTAGGTAGTATAAAATCGCCGCTAGAGGGGAGTAGTGGCGCTAATCAATTTTTTTACAGCCGTGAGGCGGAAGTGACACGTTAAATGGTAATTTACCAATAGCAGTTTTATGTATAACCGCCAAGTTTCCTTTACTCCCATTTCCTCCATCTTTGTCTAATAAAGGAAAGCTTCGATTTGGAAATAAGTCTGACTTGATGACATGTTTGGTAAAGACAGCAGAGAAAGAAGTGCCAAACGTACTGCAATTCGATGAAATTGATGATGAAACTGCATTTTCGACCAGCTTGGATGACCTGAATGAAGAGCCATCAACAGATGTGAATGTTTTGAGTCTTGCTGCTGAGGTGGAGTCTTTGGAAGAAACAGCTGAGAGAGATACGCCAACTATCTTTGATGTGAAGGTGTTTGATGGTGCTGGTGTAGTGCACTTACTTTCGCCAACTGCATGTGTCAGAACATTTGAAGACTATGGCATTGATGTTTTCATACCTTACATAGTACAGCAGCTTGATAACTCAAGAAGGGTAGGTATTGTCTGGGACAGGTATGTGAAAGGAAGCATCAAAAACTCGGTCAGAGAGAAAAGAGGAAAATGAAAACGAAGAAAGGTTGCAAGTCAAAATAAAATTCCAGGAGAATGGCAAAACTTCTTGTGTGATGCAGACAACAAGCAGGAGCTGTTCACGTTCCTGGCAGAGAAGATCGAGAGTAGTGAATTTCCCCCTGGCAAGGAAGTAGTGACAACATATGGAGACGGCGTTCTGGTGAGAGTCACCTATCCATGCCAGCCTGTAACCACGAAGAGGCAGATACAAAACTGGTCTTACATGTACAACATGCCCTGCAACAAGGATCTGTGTCTTGTTTGGTGGCACTGTAGATACCGATGTCGTAGTTATTCTGATAGGAAAGTTTCACCAGCTACATGTCTTGTGCCTCAATGTCAATATCTGGTTAGCATTCGGTACAAGGAGGATTTTTTCGTACATCCACGTGAATGTTATTTCTCAAACCTCGGGGAAGGAGAATTCCACAGCTTGGCCGGTGTTTCACAGCTTCACCGGCTGTGACACTGTCTCGGCATTCCTTGGGAAAGGAAAGAAATCAGGATGGATGGCTTGGAAATCTTATCCGGAAGTTAAACAGCCTTCACCAAAATTACCAGGAATCTCTTCATATCAGTGGACGTTTACAGTCACAATTTTAGAATTCTTGAACGCTTCACAGTAATCATGTACCAGAAAACAAATGTTTTTTTTTCTGCAAAGTTTATTAAACACAGAACATATCTAGTGTTTCCTTTTCATTTCTTTCTTCTTAAAGTTTGAAGTCTAATTCTTTTAATAAAAAATTAAAAGATATATTTTCAGTCCACCTTGTTTTTAACATTTTCAAACACACTTCTTATTAGTTAATAACGCGAAAATTTTTACAACCGGAATGTGAGCCTCCACAGCAGGGTGAAGATCCACGCTGCCGTGTCAGCCTACAGGAAAATATACCCTTTCTGTTGTGCAGGCCGATCCATAAAAGTGTCACATGACAGGATCCATGAACGCTGATCGCGTGGATCCTACCAAAAATTATTAGCACGTGATCTAACAAAAAACCTTGCACAGTTTGGTGCTTTTGTCCAACCTGTCCCCTTCATCTTGCTAAGAGCCCCCACTATATAGTACATACTAACTTTCAGCATTAATAAACTTTCATCCTTGAAGGAAACCATTGGGAAAGATTGTACTGACAATAAGCGTTGCTCGGTATTATATCGATAATAGTTGAAACTTATTTTATAAATT
Organism: Lepisma saccharinum; assembly: GCA_022664845.1. Taxonomy (NCBI): domain Eukaryota; kingdom Metazoa; phylum Arthropoda; class Insecta; order Zygentoma; family Lepismatidae; genus Lepisma; species Lepisma saccharinum. Next base: position 28,615 of record JAGDQP010016828.1, read on the forward strand.
CAAGCAAATATAGTAATCTTCAGTTGCCAAAGCATTTGTCAATTTTCGTTGTTCAGTGTGAATCCCAACTAGGGATGGTAATCCGCTCGGCTCGAGCGGCGAGTCTAACGCTCGAGTCGAGTCGTCACTCGAGCTCGACTCACTGTAACCGAGTCGCAGGGTGAGTCTCTCTGAGCAGCGACTCGGTTCGACTCGAGAACATAGTGAGTGCCGACTCGACTCGACTCGACTCGAGTAGGTACTGAGCACCGACTTTCTAAAGACATTCTTTTCTCATTCAATTCGTATTAAAAAGTAAAAAAAAAAAAAAAAAAAAAATGTTTATGAATGACTAAAAAGAAAAGAATGTGACGCGTTATTTCAAGAATTTATGAAGTGATTGAATATGAGAGAGAGCCTCATGCTTTATGAATAAACATTTTTTTAATTTTTAGTACGAATTGATTAAGAAAAGAATGTCTTTAAGAAGTTTTTATTATTTTTTTATGTTAATTTAGTTTCACTATTTGCTGTTTCTTTCCTACTAACTTTGGAAGTAATGATACTAGAAAGCATGATAATCGATATGAAGTTAGTTTATTGATCTCCTTGGCAAAGTAATTTGTTGTTCTAAGTGTTCTCGAATAACTGAACAAGTAGAAAACCGAGATAGCTGTGTATAAATTATGAGGTAAGATAACTTTGCACTACTATGACATCGTCCACTGACTACTTTTCTGACGGTTATGTCAATCCGCTCGGCTCGAGCGGCGAGTCTAACGCTCGAGTCGAGTCGTCACTCGAACTCGACTCACTGTAACCGAGTCGCAGGGTGAGTCTCTCTGAGCAGCAACTCGGTTCGACTCGAGCACACAGTGAGCGCCGACTCGGCTCGACTCGAGCACATAGTAAGCGCCGACTCGGCTCGACTCGAGCAGTTCTGAGTACCGACTCGACTCGACTCGAACACCTACTGAGCGCCGACTCGACTCGAGCACATAGTGAGCGCCGACTCGACTCGAGCACATAGTGAGCGCCGACTCGACTCGACTCGAGCACATAGTGAGCGCCGACTCGACTCGACTCGAGCAGTTGTGACCACTGACTCGACTCGACTCGAGTAGGTACTGAACACCGACTCGACTCGATTAGAGTCGAGCGAGTCGTTGACATCTCTAATCCCGGCTTCTCGCGTTAGCATCCTCTGCTTTACTTCTTCTGAATATTTTTACATCTACTTCCGGCAGCATTATAGAGGAATTACGTAACCAGAAACCGATATAAGTAACGGTAAGAACTGTAAAGTCTTCGAGAAGATGATGGAAGCTCTTTCGGGACTGCCACAAACTCTGTGACATAAGTCAAAATTGCTATCTCAGAAATAGAAAAGCACATCCTATTGTGGTGGGGTTTGCTAGGAATGGAATGCAATATATGTGTTTGTTAATTTCAAGGAATCCAATATAACAAAATTAAAAAAAAAAAAAAAAATGATAGAAGTTTTCGACATTATTTTTGCTACGCATACTAAATTCTTGTTCCTCCTTTTTAGGATCTAGTTGGTATACGAGCGTAATAGAGGTACATCAGGCTCTCAAAAAGGTAAAAAGTTCTGCTGTAGGCCCAGATTCCATATCAATAGAATTTATCAAAATGATGATGACACACGTCTTGAATCCATTGACAATAATAGTAAATCAGTCTATTCTAACAGGTATATTTCCATCAGCGTGGAAACAAGCTTACGTTTGGCCAATACCCAAGAAAAACATGTCATCAGGACCTGGCGAATACCGGCCTATTAGCATCGTATCATCTCTTTAAATAATACTGGAAATTATTGTACACCAACAAGTCACAAAGCACCTAGATCAAAACAAATTCTTCATTGAGAACCAATCAGGCTTTCGGAAAGGTCACAGTACAATGACATCACTTATCAAAATCACTGATGACATCCGAAAAGACATCGATAATCAACAAGTAACCATCTTAACCCTTCTAGACTTCAGTAAAGCTTTTCAGTCTGTTGATCATGACTAGTGTTCGATTTGTGCAATTTCCAGAGAGGGGGAAGAATTAGTGAGATGTGTATTATACGCTATTTTGGGATCGTCCATATCCCAGGTTAGACGTACAGATCTGTAAAACGTACCAGAGAAAAATTTTACCGAGAGGGGGATAATCCCAACCATCCCCCGCTACAAATCGAACACTGATCATGACATCCTTCTCGCTAAATTAGAACACAACTTCAATTTCGCCAAACATACAGTCCAATGATTTCACTCATACCTGACAGACCGTAAACAGGCTGTTCTATTCAACAACTCTTGCTCAGAGTGGAAGAACATCTCTTGCGAAGTTCCACAAGAATCAATTCTAGGTCCATTATTATTTTTGATGTTCATGAATGATATTGCATCTCAGCTCACTGAATACAATTATCATCTATATGCAGATGACGTACAGGCTTATATAACGTCTGAACCTAATGATCTTGGCAATGCAGTAAGCAAAATCAATTCCGATCTTGAAAACATACACGTATGATCAGAATACAATGCTTTGTCTCTAAATCCAAGCAAATCACAATGTATAATAATAGGATCTCCAAATATATTAGCAAAAATAAATAAAAATTCGTATGTACCAAAAGTTTACATTAGGAACAAGGAAATAAAAAGAGAAGATAAAGTCAAAAGTCTCGGTATTATTCTTGACGAAATTCTATCATGGTCAGAACATGTGAAACTAATATACAATATACAATGAATACATATACAAGTAACATACTGCAAAGAGGGAAATAAAGATTAGCGGAGAGACAATAGGCATAGTTGATGAGTATGTTTACCTACGCCACCTCAAAACATCGAATTCCAAGTTGACTAATGAAATAAATAAAAGATGTAACATGGCGTGGAATTCGTTTGGAAGACTATACTTTATTTTCAAAAGCAAACTACCAATATATCTGAAGCATAAAGTTTATAATCAATGTGTCTTACCTGTGATGATGTACGGCTGTGAAACTTGGACATTGAATACGCAAACGACTCAAAGATTGAAAGTCACACAAAGAGCAATGGGGAGATGCATACTAGGAATAACCAGGAGGAACAGGAAGACAAATGAATGGATTCGCGCACAAACAAAGGTAGAGGATGTAATCAAGACAGCGAAGAAGATGAAGTGGAGATGAGACGGTCACATAGCTATACGAACAGATGGAAGATGGACGACAAATTTACTACATTGGATTCCTAGAGAAAAGAAACGACCGAGACGACGTCCAAATGCAAGATGGGTAGATGAAATCAAGCGTTTTTCATGAGCTACATGGATGAGGATAACATCAGACCGAGATATGTGGAAAGAAAAGGGGGAGGCCTTCATTCAGCAGTGGATAGAAAAGTGCTTAATATGATGATGATGATGTATAAATATGGCATTTCCTTAACATGAGTTCCGCACCTGTCCGATCTGTCCATTTTCGTTCCTATCAGTTGAAAACACTTTGGCGAAACGTACTGTTTTTGTGTTGTGTTTGTGTTGTTATTGTACGTCTGTCTCAAGAATCTACCATGGAAGTATCCTTTTTTTTCTACCTGTTTTACCATTATATATACTCTTAACATTGCGCTCCCCCTCCTTGGAAAAATTCCTGTCGACGCCCTTGATCAACAGAATACCCGTTCTGTATATTTTCAATTTCAACTTTCTTGATACTAAAGGCGAGGTTATGAGTTTCTGGACTGAATAGAAACGTACATCGTCCCATACTAAATGACCTTTTATTTGAGTCGGACAATTAAGACATTTTATTTATTTAACAGTAATTTTGTAGATTTCATCAGTTCTAAATTGATATTAAAGTTTATATTAGTTTATTTTTAAATAACTGGAATCTCAAGATGTGCTGACATCTTTTGAACGTCAACTAAGCATATCATGTTATCCTGGTAGATTCTAGAGGTCTCTATAGATGAATGATCTCTATATTCATATCTGCCTACTTCCTGACAAAACATTGGAGTTTAATTTATGTGTTTAATTGCGACAAGGTACGTATAACGGTTTTTAACGTATATAGTCACAAAATTATTGCTAATATAAAGCGTAAAAGTTTAAGAAAATAACGCGCAGTTTGATATGTTCAGATACGTATATATATTGCAAGTTACACGCTTCGTAAGTTGTTGAGCATTGAGTAAATTTGTTTCTTTTTATACAATTCATAATACAAATCAAATCATATCTTCGATGGTTTTTATAGAACTATTTTATTTTAAGAAGTAGAATTTCATTACAGAAATACCTACTTAAAAATTACAATAATCGCACATCTTCTTTAGCATCTTGTATTAAAATGCCAAATGTCATGATGAAGGAATTTCAGGTTTGACTGGAATTTAATTCTTTTCGTATAGACGTGGTACATTCAACTGGGACGCACTATAAGAGAGGTAGTCTATCTATACACATGCGTTACAATTTGTGTAGAAGTTCGGTGATTTTAAGTAACATTGCAATTATTTCTATTTTTAAAATAATTATTATACCCCACTCTCTCACAACCTAAACCACCAAAACCGCCACTGATTTTGAATTTTTGTGTGACCTTTACACAACACATGGTTTATGCCAGCACTAGTGATATGTGACGCTTTGGTAAAGTATTTGCCAAGATCGCTATCACTAGCAGCTCAACACGAATTTTGTGTGTGTGTGTGTCCCCCCCCCCCCCCCTGTGGTCCCAAGTTGAAATCAGATAGGATCCACTAGTTCGCAGTCTATGGTAACAGAACAGTGAAACATTATTGGTTTATTTATGTGCTATTGACAGCAACAAAGCCTCTACAGTACAAATTATACAGCTAGAAGTGCGAAAGCTATTACTGCTTACACAGCTTACAAAATATTGAAGATTAAAGATTATATGCACCCTGAGTGGGGAGTTTACAATTTATTGTCTTGTGTAAAACCAGTTTCTGTTCTACAGATAATAAGTGCAAAAGTCCTATCCATGAAAAGCTCAAGTTAAAGAAAAACTATACAGCAAAAGAAAAAGCATAAAAGATGAAATTTGGGATGATAGGTTTCCTATCTACAAAGGTGCATTTCAACTAACGTCTCACAATGTACTCAAACGAATATTATATTCAAATGAATCTCATTCACAAAAAATAAATACTTTGTTCGTTCGTTGAGTTAAAATTCTTAACCGTTCTGTATACCTAGTCTTACCATAAATACTGTCACAACTCTGGAAGCAAATTAACACAAAATGCTGACAGATAATGGAATATCCTAATAATGAATTACATGCAGGTATGAAGGAACGAAATCACAAATAAATATTCAAAATGACCATCTTTTACACGCACAGAGCTACTCATCAATCGCATTACGCAGCACATAGACTGGCAACTCTGCAACTGCCTTCACAAGAGACCGCTTTAAACTGTCAATATTGGGATGTCTCTTCTTGTAAGCCCTTCCCTGAAACTTGGACCACAATTTGTAGTCCAAAGTGTTTATTGTTGGACTTCCAGAAGACCAATCTGAAGTAAGTTAGGAACAGTTTTCTCCAGCCAGTGCTGGGTTGGCCTAGCTTTATGTGCTGGGGATGATTCCAACTGGAAACTCCAGTTCTGTCCATGGCAGAGGGTGTTGTTGAGGATCTTGACCAGTTCCTCAAGCACTGTCTACTGGTACACTTTGACCGATGTTTTGACCCCTTTTTCACAGAAATGGAGTGACGTTGTATCCTCGTAGCTCACACACCACCACACTATGACTGATGCCGAATAATGACCCCTTTGGAACCTTGGAACCTTTTCACCAGTTTCTCTGGAGCAGTGTTCTGCAAAGTATTTGCAAGTGCGGACCAGTTTTATTAGTTAGTAGGCAGGGGTGGATTTCGGGCCTGGCCGGGCCAGGCTAAATGATATCGAAGGTCTGGCCGGGCCAGGCTAAATCCTGCTGTAGTCCGTTATACTTTCAGTTTGGGCTCTGTGGATAAACAAAAATTACTTTACAGAATCGGGCAGACTAAAATTTAAATCATGTATTAACTGAATGCAAATAACTCTCAGAAGCATTGTCATGTCAGCCAGCTTTGTGTTTGCTCAGGGTTTCTTTCAGAAAAACCTCTCCTCTCCGTGAAACGGTTGTATGGCTCCGAAGGTACTTTTGAAGACTCCAGGAAATTTGAAACTGGGGGCGGATTGGCCCGGTCGGGAAAACGGAAATTCCCTGGTGTACCTCCTCCCGCCGGCCCTTTTGTCTAGGAAGCGTATTGTTACCCAATAAAGATGACCACATTTGCTACTAATTGTAGCGTATTAGCCATTTCGACACACAAAACTCATGGCCAAGCTAACATCCCCGTTAAAAAACGAAGAGCCGTCTGTAAAATCTCTTCACTTTCTCCACTTTTATTGTTAATATCATAAACTCACTGAAAGCAAAGGACAATTTGAAGGTTCCGATGTTCACTTGGGTTCCTTTGCCCTCCTCCGGTCTCTCCTTGGAAGATGTTAATACAACACGTTGTCAATCGTAGATGCTACATCATGCCGGGAAAAGGAGATTGATTGGTAAGAGAGACAGAGAGAGAGAGAGAGAGAGAGAAAGAGAAAGAAAGAAAGAAAGAGGATAAAACGCTGATTGCTCACAACTTCGGTGTACTTTATGATCACGAGGGTTGTGGGTTGTTGATGTTAAGAACTTGACCTTTCTCTAGATTGGAGTGGAAAGGAACAAAATTGTATGAACAAACGAAACTGTTTTTAAAACACACACACAGAGAACCCAGGTCGGTGTCATAAAACAGTGCTTCACCCATTGCCAAAGGCAGTTTAGGGCAGGATTAGTTGCAAATGGAAAATAAGGCATATCCCCCATCCTATTCCTTTCAGATTCCACCATTCATAAGTTCATTCAAAAACATTCATTGGTTTTAAATATTTGTTCACAAGAGCGAAGCGCCAAGGGTGTCGCCAAATACAAATCTCACAAAACCCTCTTTGTTGCTCGTTTCCGACAATAACTGTGAATATTTTGCGCTGTTTTTATTCTCGAGATGCTATAGGCTGAGTGGCGTCAGGATCGGTGAAACGGATAAACAAACAATAAACATTGTCATTGATTCTACAAATCGGATACTTTAGTAGTATATTATTAATTAAAGAATGAAGAGGGATCGTGATAGCGACTAAATTACAGACACCATAGCGTTAGTTTCGTTCATTACTAGTTGTGAGTGAGAAATCTTGTGTGCAATGCGTATAGCGAAGTTTGTTTTGTTTTGGTGATAGTGCTTTTGACTCTTGTGTTGCATTTTATCTATAATTTCTGGGACATTTCTGCAGCAGCTGTTGATATTAAATAAAAAAGGAAGTTGACACACACTGTCTAAAGTTGCAAAAAGAGATCTCCAGCAGCCCAAAGTAAGTATGTAAGTGAATGCAGAGGCGGCGTTTGGGGGTGGCAACCGCCCCGGGCCCCGCGCTTAGGGAGGCCTCGCGTTCCGAGTTGATATTTTTCTTACTCAATGATATAAAAGTTGATTTGTAAAAAAAAGTTTACAAATAAACTAGTTTGTAGTTTCCATGCGAAATGTAATGTGAAATGGAAATGAATAAAGAAGCAAGGGGAAAAGATGCCCCCCTTTTTTTATAAGAAACCGTTGTTCATTAAAAAAGAGAATATTTAGTAATAAATTTAGGGTTAGGAATGAAAGGAAGAAGTGAGAGCAAGCATTTAGGGGGAAGTTGCTTACTGCTTTATCGGGTTTAGATGTAACATTTCGGCGCTCAGCGATATTTACTTGTACTTTGGCCCCGCGGGGTCATTATTACCCTAGGCCCCGCGCTCACCTAACGCCGCCTCTGAGTGAATGTATTTAATTACTTCGATGGAGTCTAAGAAATTTCTAGGTTTAGTATTAGAATTTAGGATTTTGTTTGCATCCAACTTCTTTTGAGCTCATTATCAAAAGCACTTCTAAAACAAGTGAGGCGGATCCAGTCGGGGGACTGTGCATATGAGCTACAGCTTCAGCTGCGAGCATCCTTGGATTATTCGTTTTCCATTGGAAAAATTGCTCCGAGAGTTTTGCAACGACACCTCAGCTATTTTCCTAGGTCTAACAGTTCCTGAGTTGAATATTTCCCTCTCCAGGTATTTCGAGCCCCGCCGTGTGATCTGGATGAATAATACGGCTTTGTATTAGTCTTGCCAAGTCCTTTCCATTACACTTGAGAAGAAACCTTCATACTCCTAATTATTAAGTTAAAATATGGGCCCCGGAACTCGAAACCCGCCCCTGCAATTTGCATGAATAATATGGGATTGAACTCGTCTCAAGACCTTTCCAACGATACTTCAACCACCAGGCCTAGTAGTTTTTGAGTTGAAAGTTGTCGCCAAACAGACGGTCAAAACGGGACTCCGGGGTGGTCTCCTGCTTCCAGTGGCGGTTCTAGAGGAAAAAAACTGGGGGCAGCTCAACGTTGCATATTATATATATATATATATATATATATATATATATATATATATATATATGTAAAGTGTCTACGTTCAAAATGAAAGTAAAGTATAGCATTGCTTCCATTTTGTAGAGTAAATTGATCTTTATAATAACTATCTCTATTTCTTCTAAATTTATTAATTTCTTTCCATGGTTATACCGAAGAATATTGAACGAACTTCAAAATTACGCATTTCTCGGGTGACGATAGATGCACAAAACATTATATTTTTACAGAGGATAATTTTAACACTAAGAAGGATGAATTTGGGTTGAGAAGAGAGCGGTCTGTGTCTTATCCAAAGCATCATCACAAACTTTTCCTGGAGTGATAGTAGGAAACCAGAGAGAATCTCAGGTTGTCAGGAACCAGGGATCACACCTAGGACCATCGGATTACAAGGGACATATTGCGTTTGAAAGATTAAAAAAAGGAATACTGTTACATATGTGTAAAATTTGCTGAACAATCGTGCAGAAATAAGAATTTGGCTCTAATGTGAAGGTAGAAGAAAATCATATGTAAATAAAATCGAGAAATATTGATAATTTGAAAATAGTTACGGAATAAGTCATGGAAGAGATCATTACGCTCGATGCATAATTGTTATTGTTATATAACTAATTGTATACGTAAAGAATGAAAACGTTGATTAATAAAAATGTGAAGAGACGGTAATTGTGAGTCAACAGGGGTAAACAGGAGACACTAACATACGCATGAGCTTGAAATTAAGAACACGGTAGTAGCAGAGTAAACACGTTATATAATTCTTTATATAATCATAAGAGAGCAAATGCAGAAATTTTAGGATTATTGACGACATTTTTAATAAAAGTAAAAGCTTTATATAATACTAGAATTCTAGACTCCTTCTCAGAGAGCTTAGAATCACGACACAATACACTAACTCTATCTCCTTTTGAGATCAACATAGAACCACGTTAGTTGACAAGACTGCATGACTGTTTTATTACCTTTGTTCTTAAGTCTAAGCCCAATGAATCTCTCTGTCTCGACATGTATAATTTAGTTGTGAATTTAAGATGTTAAAAATTAAGATTTAACATAGACGCATTCACAATGCGACCTTCTATTCAAATCGTATTGTTATGTTATTGAAATTCAGTATTTTATTTGAACTCCTAAATTATAGCTAGAATGAGCTTTAGCAACTACATTGATCAGTAGGATACTTATGTCTGGATGATAGTTAAACCTCCGCACATGAATACCCTGTAGACCTTTATTCTCTTCTAATCATAACCATTAGCAAGTCTCTACCAACTTATCGTTATGATTAGTTCTGAAATGAGCTACGCACTTTTTCCAGCAGCGATATGCATTAAGTCTGGATAATAATAAAAAAAATCGGTAAAGAAGGGCAACATTAAATCATAAAATGTAAAGCTTCATGCCCCCCTTAATGTAATTTCTATGCTTTCTTGCTTATATTGAATCAGGATGTAATGATTTCATTCTATGTTCAACCTATTTGTTCAAATCTCTGAATCGATTTTTCTGTTCAAACTTAAAACCAATAAGGAGTACTCAATTCCCATAGAGTACAATAATATATAATTCTTTTCTTTCCAAGGACCTGTCATAACACAATTCATCCCAACGACATCATAGGCTAAACTGAAATCAATAAACTGTTACTAAGCATGTACCTCTTAACCACAAACATTTCTCTCCTTCCGATAGAAAATTTACAAAAATAAATAAATAAATAAAACATATAAATTAAGTAGATAAAAAATAATTGATTGTCTTGTTTGTATATTTAGCGTCAACATTTGTTTAATTCATTAGAATATGAAGAAATAAATTATCTTGTGAGGGAGAAATTAATATGAATGTGTTTGCGTTTGGATTTTGTTTACCACTTTTACGTGGAGAATTTTTGTACGTTCAGGGATTTATTTGTTGGGTAGTTTTGCATTAGAGTATATTTTGCTAGTAATTTCCTTTTTTACATGTTGTAACACTTAGGCGTTTTGACTATTTTTACATTTTGACGATTTGTTCGTTTCTTTTGACACTATGGCCGTTGAAGACTATGACTATTAAACACTATGACCGATTCAATGTTTCGACGCTTTAACCATTTCTTTTGACGATTTGTCCGATTCTTTCGACGTTGTGACAATTTTTGCCTTTCGACGATGATCGTTCGACGATTTGACCTGCTCCTTTTGGAACTACTTGTGGCCCCACGGATTATAGAACCAGGAATCCCTTGGTAACAAGGAAGAGAGAGTTACCACTCATCCACAGTTGACCGTGATTCTCTTAACGTGACTAAAGTTTCTCCTTGAAATATTCCTCCTGGATTGGCAAGGTTTACGGATTCCAATCAGAAAGAAATTGACTTCGTGTGTACCCTTTCCTAAACAACGTATATCACCTCATTCAGGGGCGTACTGAAAAAACTTTGGCCCACCCAGCTTAGCTGCAGAGTTGGCCCACCATCAATATTTATGGTAGTAGTTTGAATTTTGAGTTGCAGCAGGGAAGTAAGTGTTTTCGAAAGTCAGCTAAGAACTGTTTTGTGCCTCTGAACATATGTTAACAACAAAGTTCTGTAGTCCTAATCTCTCATATATATTTTTTTCGGTTTCTTAAACAAACCTGAAATCTTACTTTCAGTAGAACCGTAAGTTT
>JAGDQP010016829.1:0-24856 GCA_022664845.1 Lepisma saccharinum
TTTCGTTCACATGCACATATTGCTTTTCTTTCACTTTTCTATTTCCTATCACGCCCACTATCCAATTCATCACATTCACTTTGTTGTTCTGCTAATTTACTAAGAATATTTATGTCTTCCTGTATATCATCATGACTTTGCACACGACATCTCCACTTTTAACTATCGTATCCATTTGCGATATCGTATCGTATCGTATCGTATCGACCAATTCACTTGCACCTTCTTCTGATTTGGTAACATGTCTATTTCTATACATGTTGTTGAAGAACAAGAGACCTCCATTCCAGGTTTTGTGTTTGTATTTACATATAGCGGGTACAAATTGGTAACACTTGGGTTTAATAGGGATGGACTGTTTGGTCTTTCTTGTATATCCATTTCACCCAAATTCATTTTTCACCTCATTTGATTTTAGGGACATACACATTCTTCAAAAACAGGGAGCCTCCATTCCAAGTTTTGTGTCTGTATTTACACATTGGGGGTACAGATTGGTAATACTTGGTTTTAATAGGGTGGACTGACTGGGCTTTCTTCAATATCCGTTTCAACAAATTCACTTTTTGTTAGGGAATGTACACTGTTCTCTAAGGGCATCACATTTAAAGCCTTTTTCATAGTCACATTACTTTTCATAAGCAAGGAAGGACTCTGCGATCGGTTTTCAATATTTGATGAAGTTTCAGCAAAAAGTTCCACTTCGTTCACTATATTTAAAAAGCTGTCACTGGACCAGCTATCTTCTTCTCCCGAAAAATCCATTGTAAATTAAATTTTCCTATCGTCAGCAACACACAGCGCTGTTCAAAGTACTTAATTTCTTCAATTAAATACACGAAATACTGTACATCAAAATCCCAATACAGTCTTTTCAATCTTAAACTGCTTCTGTCTTTTCTTCCAAACTATAGACCAACACCACCAACAAAGCTTCTATTCACACTAACTTTAAAACAACCCAAACAATCATAGGGCGTATACAACAATATTTTTGTGCCCAAACACAGTCATTTTAAAACACTTCTGCGCATCTCATATCTCTAAATCTTTTATTTTCTCTTCTACATCAGTACTTCTCCCTCATTTTCTTCCTTAAAGACACCAAGTAGAACAACCATGAATCCAATCCTTTATCCACAAAAGTGCATGCAATTTCTCCAAGTACTCATCATTTCTAATTATTTCTATATATGTACACAAAAACTATGACAGTGTAATGCTATTATTGCAATGTATCTCTAAAAATATTTCATAAATTTCCTTACAAGTACTATAATACAGTAAAGTTTCCTGCACAATTTCTCCCTTAGATCCTTACAAATGTCAATGCAGTTGTGCTGAGCTGTGTCCATAGAAGTATGATTATAGCATGCTATACATGTTAATGGCAATACCGATTTCCAATGGTTTATACTGCTTATTATACAATCAGGACTAACTTTGTTAGTACAACATTCACAGACCATCATTATGTACAGTTTCATCAGCACTTAGGTTCAAGTCTTTTGTTGACCAACTTTATAGAATTTGTTCACTAATCATAATATGTTGTCTCATTATCAGTTGCCCAGTAAGCAAAACAAATGCTTTAAACCACATTTGCACAACTCAAATACCATAAATGTTACATGAATAACGTATTTCTTTAAGTCATTAGCGTCGACAGCAATATCTATCCTTAGTTGGGTTCAATAAATATTTTATCTAGCACAAACAACAACGAGTTTTCAAGACGTTTGTTATATTTTCTTAATCTACTCGTCAAAATACATCTTTATACCAACTTTCAGGTTTGTATCTTAAACGGCTGAAAAATGGTCCTTTTGTCCCACATATTTGTTTTAAAAATGGCGACTTTTCAAAAAATGTCTTATATGTTTGTAATTCTTTTGTACTGATCAACGTTTCTATCAAGTTTCAAGTTTCTACTCATAGCCGTTTAAGCTCTGTATTCCTTCAAAAATTAATTTCGATAGCAATATTTATTTAAAAGTGGCGACTTTTGTGCAATTTTCTAATATGCTTGTAATTCTTTTGCAGCAGTCAACGCTTTTACCAAATTTCAAGTTTCTACTTATAACCGTTTAAGCTCTGTATTCCTTTAAAAATCTTTTAGGCGGCCATATTTGTTTGAAGATGCCGAATTTTGTACAATTTTCTCGTATGTCTGTAGTTTTTTTTCCAGTAGTCAACGCTATTACCAAGTTTCAAGTTTTTAGTTTTACCTGCTTACGCTCTGCATTCCTTGAAAAATCATTTCGACGGCCATATTTATTTAAAGATGGCGACTTTTGTACAATTTTCTAATATGCTTGTAATTCTTTTGCAGTAGTCAACGCTTTTACCATGTTTCAAGTTTTTAGTCATAGCCGTTTAAGCTCTGTATTCCTTCAAAAAATAATTTCGGCGGCCTAATTTATTTAAAGAGGGCGACTTTTGTGCAATTTTCTAATATGCTTGTAATTCTTTTGCAGTAGTCAACGCTTTTACCAATTTTCAAATTTCTTGTTCTACCCGCTTACGTTCTGTATTCCTTCAAAAAATCATTTCGGTGGCCATATTTGTTTAAAGATGGCAACTTATCAAAACTCTTCTTGTATGTCTGTAATTCTTTTGCATTGGTCAACGTTTCTACCAAGATTCGAGTTTCTAGGCCTAGTCGTTTAGGCTCTGTATTCTATCAAAACGTCATTTCCACGGCCATATTTGTTTAAATATGGCGACTTATAAAAACTTTTCTAATATTTCTACAATCTAATAATGGCAATACGTCTTCATATAAAATTTCAGTTCTGTAGCTCAAACGATGTGCAAAATAGATTTTGACGGCCATATTAGTTATAAAATGGCGACTTTTTAAAATCAAAGGTAAAACCAAAATAAGTGCATTTCCTAACTTCAAAAGCAATATATACAACATTCACGTTTCGTCATGAGGTTTACCTCCTACATCTAAACTTTTTCAAATTTACCCACACTTTCGGAAGGTTTTCAGTTCGAGTTTAGTCAAATTTTATTTTATTCAGTAAAATCACATGTTCTTTTATCTCATTTTCTGTATATCTCAACGATATTCAATGATTTTGCTCATGTGTACTATCTTCCTAAAATTTACCTACGCTTTCGGGAGCTTTAAGTACTATTTCCGTCAATATTACATTTTAGTCAATAAAATAGGTTCTTGCTTTTGTATATCTCAATACCAACTTATATTCAACATTTGTGCAATTTACCAGCGCTTTCGGGAGCTCTTCTATGCAAACTTAGTGAAATTACATTTTTTTCAGTACAATAGGTTCTTGTTTCTGTGTCAGTTCTTGTATATATCAATACCAACTTATATTCAATACTTGTGCAATTTACCAGCGCTTTCGGGAGCTTTTCTATGCAATTTTAGTCAAAATATATTTTATTCAGTACCATAGGTTCTTGTTTCTGTGTCAGTTCTTGTATATGTCAATACCAATTTATATTCAATGATTCTTTTGTGTTCGTTACCTTTCTATAATTTATCAACTCTTTCGGAAGCTTTTCTATGCAAATTCAGTCAAATTACATTTTATTATGCAAAATCAGTATTTATATTTCTGCTTATCTCAATACCAACTTATATTCAATGATTCTTTTCGTGTTCGTTACTTTTCTGTAATTTACTAAGACTTTGGAACCTTTTCAGCACAAGTTTAGTCAAATTATATTTTATTATGCAAAATTAGTGTTTATAATTCTCTCAATCAATCAACAACCCTAACTAAAATTGTATAAAATAATTTTACTGTCAATACAATGTTCCTAGATCTTCGTAATATTCACGAGTACTTCAAGTTTTTTACATTCATGTCTCATTGTCATCATTACCAATAAGCACTTCATGTTTTCATTTAAAATATTCATTTATGTTCTTCATGTTGCAATATTAAAAAAAGGTAACTCATTGCAGAAAACAGTTAAACGATTTTTCGGGGGCCATCTTATGGTGTCTATTAAAGGGGTCGTGAAGAAAAAGCCAACTCTTTCCTTTTTTTCAAAACTCGTTAATTTTTTCTATATTATTTTTTTCTTCGTCCAAGATGGAAGAGCCTCGCGGCATTCCGTTGTACAAATTTCTATTCCTAGCCAGGGAAAGGGGCGAGAAGCAAGGGTTGTGAGTAACAAATATAATTAGCGAGCTGTCAAATCCGGGAGTAAATTTGTGAAAAACAAGAATAATTAAAGATTAAAAATGTAAATGGTTATTCATTTTCGCAATGTCCCTACTTATCTTTCCTACACAAATTGAATTAGAGTGGTGTTGAGTCGTGAATTCAAAAGCCGCTTGCACATACCTGTTATTTCAGTTATAAGAAGTCTCTGTTTCAAAACCACCCTCTTATTTTCACTAGACGAACACCGAGGTAATCACTTGCTAAGAGTCCATATCCCTTTTGTCCTTTGTTTCGGTACAACGACGAATATTGTTACATTACGCTGAACAGTATTTTCTTCTTTTCATGTTACGATGAACAATGAATAGACTAAAGTTTATATTAGAAATGTGTGTCATTCAAGTTCAATGGATATCACAAAGACAAACGGTTCTTAAACTGATCACTTTCCCTTTAACAATCAATAATCGATGCTTCAGATGCAGTGTCGAGAAATGATAATTCTTGTTGTTTTCCAATACGTGTGTATAAGAAATAAAGGTTGTGATTATACAATAAGGGAACTTCTGTGGGTGACAAAGCGCTAGCGTGCGGGTAACCCGGATTTGTTTTATAAGTAATAGTCAAACATTTGGGGCGACAGGGGTGTTTGGTTTCAGATAATCTACAATGTGCCGCGATGTGATTGATGCTAAAACAATTAAAATAAACAATGGAATCGGATTCGGTTACATTATCGTCATTTGTACCTTGAAATTACCTAGTAGGACCTGATCTCGAGAGAAAAAATGTACCGCGGTGGGAAATGGGTCTACCAGAACAATCCCTGTTGAAGCCAGAGTTGCTTCTAGCTTGACCTTAAATGGAACTCAGTAGATTTGAGCACCAAAAGGGTCGCTTTTTGGTTCCTTAGAAAACCATACTGTTGAGGGGGTGAGGGGTGGGGGGAATACCTTCTATTCATTGGGGAATGATAAATGATCCTGCGTGGTTTAATCGGCTTATCTCGTCACTTTTGACAGGTGCTGTCAGTTTGACATGAACAAAGCGGTGCCGCTACAATGGCGGGTGATGATATACTAGGGCATACGAGATTTTACAATGTTTTGTAGGACAAAGGAATTTTGCCATCTTTCTTCTACTTGGTTTAATGCTGTCTATTCATTAGGAAATGATAAATGGTCGTACGTGACGGTGGAATCGGCTTATTTCATCACTTATAACAGGGGCAGTCAGTTGGACACGATCAAAGGCAGATGGAGAGAGATTACGATATGTTTTGTATAGATTAATATCACAATGGGTTCGTTAGATGCCAGCAATGGTTGGTGGATTATTTCCATGTACCTGTAAGACATGAATATAACTATACGTGACCTTAGAATGAAACGAATACTTTAATATCAGACGTTCGGAATAACGAATTGTTTATTGGGTACGGTATCTGGACAAAGCGTTGTTAGGAAGGCAATTGTGTTTGAAAGGACATGAGCTTCAATGACAAGATTAAGTGGCCAGGTCTCTGAGGATAATTAATGTTTCGTATGAAACTTGACAATGCGAAACACTCATGGTTTAGGAAATGATGTAAGGATGGGTTTTAATTTAACTGAACGCTTTTTATTTCTATAGAACGATAGATCGATTGTCAGCCGGGCAAGTGACAAGGCTTAACTAATGACGCATGCACGTATGAGGTTGTCTTGTTATAGAACTACGCATGAAAATGTGGATAATAATGATTTGAAAGAACGCTTTGAATCTCTGCTTGAACAATGGTAGAAGGAGAAGGCGAGCCCCATCTGTGCGTTCCTTTTGAAATAGAGAAATGGATAATCCTTTAAAAGACGATGTCTACCTGACATGTAAGAATATTGTACACAATGTGAGGATTAATGATGGGGACTAATAAAAGATGCTGCGTGACGGTTGAATGGGCTAAGCTCGTGACTTTTAACAGTAGCTGTCAGTAGTAATGTTAAGAGTTGTATCATGGATGACACAGTTGAAGTTGTGTAACAATACATGATGTTAAGAAGATACCAGCCGTAATGGTTGGTCATGGTATATAGTGGAATGACAGATGATTTGAAATTACTGGTGTTGTCAAGCATATTGAATGCCTACAATTGTCACGTATGGTACGTCTAGAAGCGATGTCAGTTAGGATGATAATCCATCATGCAATTCTAAGAGCGGTACCTCTCTTTAGAAAGATGGTCGTAGTGACGCCTTGTCTGTGGTGCACAAAACAATTTCTTTATCTCTTTATAAAAAAGAGGATTGCATGAATAGGGATCCAACAATGTACGGGAGTAGCATGATTTTGAAACGTGTCAGACCCACTGACTCAGCACAGAAAAAGACACCGCAACTGAAATTGAAAGAACACTATTGAATCACAAATACTGTAAAAAAATGGGACGTCATACGAAGTGTATCATCAATCGCTCCGCTTTGCAACAAAAGAAAGTAGGAAGAGTAAGGATGGTAGCTTGCAACCGGGAAGGGTGAAGGTTCAGTTAGCTTCTTAACAGGAAGAGAGGAGAGAACAGAAAACGTAAGATTGTTAACTAATCCGAGACAGGATGGGTTGAGGGGGGTGGCCAGGCCAACAGGAAAGATAATGTTCAACGCAAGCAACAGGCAGTTATTGTGAGACGGTTAGTGAACTAGTGAACAGTGATAAGAGTGAACATTGGAACGGAAAGAAAACAATACAGAGGTATGTACTAACAATTATAAGTGCAATGTAATTGTAGAATGTTTCACAAGGCCGGCTGCAATTACCAATCTTAAAGAACAGAGGTGATAGTAGAACGTGGGTTGACCTGAATTCGAGTTAGGTCCGTTCGAATTTTTCAAAAGTTGGGAAAAATGGACAAGTGAAACATGTAGACATCTAGTTAATGTCAATGCGTGTAGGAACGACGGTGAACTGGTCCAGGGGGGTTTCGAAATTTTGGGTCCAATTTGCTCTAGTTTGAACGGTTCTCGAGATACGAGGGTTCGAAGTGTCAAATTTCGAGATAATTCGAAAACTTGACACATGGAACAAATAGGTTCAGATGTCTAAGGACGAAATTAATAGTACGTACAACGTAGGTCGACTCGAATTTGAGATAGGCCAGTTCGAATTTTTTAAAAGTTGGGAAAAATGGACAAGTGAATCATGTCCACTTGTAGTTAATGTTAATGCATGGAGGAACGATGATAAACGGGTCCAGGGTGTACGTAGTGGGAACAAGGAGGAGAGAAGACTGCACATCTTCATGAAATCGACCCTCCACGCCACTCTCAGGTTCCCAAAAAGACTGCAACACTGAACGTGAATGGTGTACAACTGAAGGATGTTCACCAAAATCCGAGCTGTCCTTAGTTGTCATCTTGAGTTTTTGCAATGTAATTTATGTAACAATAACATAATGTTTTTTATCTCTATGGATGTTTATAATTTCAAATAAGTTTTTAATTCATGGTACTTCTCTTTCTTTCTTGTACTCATACGATTATTCACTGTAGTGTGTGGTAACCGCAAATCGCCTACAGTTCATTCATATTTTAATGTCTGCTCCTTACTGTTTTTAAATAGAAATCCCAAGCTTTTAAATTCAGTTTCTATTACTGTAAGAAACGTGCTTTATATACACTTGGAATCATTCCATCCCTTCCTTCAATTTAATTTTATTTTTAGCAGCAACTGGAAGTAAACACATGTTTATGTTTTTCTTGTAATACTTGTTTATTAGTATCGGGAAGGTGTCGGCCAGAGCTTTATGTCGAAGGTACCATTGCGGCATTTCCATTTTGTAAACTCAAAATGTTCATCATGGATTGTAATAATTGTTTATCTAATCATGATGGAAGAAAAAATATTTAATTGTTGAATTTCTTTTAATCCATAAATAATTCTTAGAGATATTCTGGATAACAATGCTTTTGATTTAGAATACCCGTTTATGCTATGTTATATTACAAGTATTGAGAGGAACGATTTGGATTCATATTTACAACGTACCCCTAGAAGGGCAACATTAACCGCTAAAATTAATAATCATCGCTATGTAATAATACTACCTAAATGCGATGAATATGTCGCCAGGGTGCTCGGTGTACGTAGTGGGGAGAAGGAGGAGGAGAGAAGAGGGTTCATAGATGGAGCATATCATAAAATCACAATGTGTCTAGCAAAACAAATGTATTTAAACAATGATCCTAAAAGGGTAAAAAACATAGATAGGGAAGGTGTCAAAAAATCTAGCTATGTATTTAAGGATGTGGTACGAGACATAACGTTAAAACACATTGTGTGGTATAGTTCCAGAGAGAAGGTTAAGGACGCACACTACCGAGAACCTGCAAGGATAACATAAATCTACGAGAGCCATCTACGTTAGCGGGAATAAAGTGTAATAGCTAAAGGTACGTCTGAGTAGCAACACACTAATGTAGTAATAACAAAACATAACATCGTCCCACCCGTACACAAAAGCTGGTATAATAGACTAAATTATGATTTCATCTGTTTCAGAATTCCAAAAGCTGGAGTAAGACACGAACACTTGATCAACCCACCAAAAGCCTTTGTAAAACACCAATACCACTACGAACAACTGATCAATTCAGTTAGAAAAGGGACCCGGAAAAGGGTAATAAGGTACGTGGAAACGTAGGAAAACAATAGCATATTACTGCAAGTAGTAGTAGTAGTAACAGTAATCAAATTCCACAAGAGCATGCCCAGGGAGAGGAGCTGGATAGAAAACAATGTAAAGGTACGTAAGTTTACTCCCATATCTATGGTAAAATATAACAATCAGTAAAACTAACCCGTACACAAAAGCTGATACAATAGACTAAAGTATGGTTCATTCATTGCAGGTGTCAGCAGACCGAACACGGCAAAGCACCAGAACCGAGCACGGCAAAACACCAGATCCGATTAAGAGTCAACAAGCAGTCCAGAAAAATAACGTACGTGTAAACATTTGAATACTAGTAGAAGCAGTAAGAATCTGATAGGTGTGCACCATTTAAGCATGAGACCTGGTGATTCGTAAGGTAAGCTTTCTTTTGCGAATTTACAAAACGTGTAACCAAGATGGACATTCCCAATGTGGTTAGTCATCCTGAAAACGCGACCGAGGATCGAGCATTAATAAAAATTACTTTTATTTTGTTAATGCTAATTGTGGAGTTTGTATTATTAATATCAAGACGTTGCAAACCTTTTTCTAAACTATAGAGCTTTAATTTCTAATGATCCATTACCTGTCAAAGATAAATATGGTATGTTTATACAACCGGTGTTGGAACTTCATAATTTAAATAATATCTTGTCTACGACAAAGTTACTACGTGTTTAAGCTTGAATTATGTTTTCTTTTCTTTTCGTAATTTCTATCCATGTAATGAGGAATTTGTGCAGCTAATAAAATTAAGAAAGAGTTATCCTTCTTGCTTAAGAAATTTATAGTTTATATTCCCATATCACCACCCAAATTTCTCGGTTCCAATTGCGTAAATTGTCTGAATTCTTGTGGTTTTCTTAACACTCATAGCAACTAAGAAATAAACAATTATGGTGGGGTCCCGCAAGTTTACTAACGTGTCTGGACACCTTTTTTTGCCACTCGAGGAGCAAGTATTACAGCATGAGCCGAGATAACATGTTGCTGGGTAAGCATTTCCTTGCGGAGATATTGTAGTACAATAAACTATAATTGAAGATTGGTTTATGTAAAGCTACGCAAAATCTTGTTAATATGTTTCTGTTCCTCAAGGTTTAATTCTAAAAACGTCATTTAAATATAGAAAAGATGATGATGCCTGTACACGTGTTACTACAATGTTGATGAGATGTTCAAATGAAGAGGGTACACCTGTTACCCTGGAAGCTATTTGAGCATAATAAAAAATGTGTCGTTAGCTCTATCCTCTTCAATTAGAACGTGGTCATATGCAAAGACTAAATGAGTAGTATTGAACAGTTGTGCGTTTTTTTGTTTGTGGATGGCTAAAGTGTCAACAAAGTTTTTTCACATTTGGAAACTAAATTACAAGAAATAGCTTCTTGCCTGAAACATCAATCATTGGAAGTAGTAAAAGAGTATGATTTCGGTCTCCAACGTTTACCTGTAAAAGTCGGATAACCTGTAATTCTTCCGATGATCGGACGTATTAGCCGGAAGAACACAGACAAACTGAAAGAACTGGTCGGTTTTTTAAAATCAGTGCAGGCAGGGGTGAACATAAACAAAATAGACATGTATTAACTTGCAAGTTCTTCGAAATGTAAACCGAAAACACCGTGGAAGGATATCATTTGTGGGAATATGATGATGATGATTGCTTTAACCAAAGGCCGGCTGTTCTGGAACAACGTAAACATATGGAGGCCTCGAGTGGATAAAGATAACAAACAAACATCCTATGGATAGGATCTACGCTTTAAGGGAATTCCGACCAGGAAATATAAACTTGTAAACGTGTATGTGAATTCTGAAATGTGTCTTACATAATATTAAAATAAATTTGATTCATTCTCGTTGCAATGTATCATACATACTGATCCGCTATAGCTTAGTGGTAAAGCGTTGGCGTAGGATTCGTGAGGTTGGGAGTTTGATCTCAGAGCTTATTATGACAGGTGATTTCCAGGGTTTTTCATCAGTCACACTACACAAATGCTGAGATTGTACCTTCAACGTAGGCCCTGGGGAACATCGTCTCGAAGCCTTTCCCTCTCCGTTAGACGTTACATGCTTAAGCGGTGATTCTGTTAGGACATTAGTTTAGAGTGTTGTAAAGTCAAAGTTAGGCATAATGGTAGGTTTGCAAACTTGCTATCCATTCGTAACAACATAAAAGTACGGCGCCCCTCATTGTGAGATCTACTACAATCCAGGGACTTCCTAACACAAAGCTGGCAGCGTAGAATATAAAGTAATATTTATTAAATATGGACATCGAAAAAATATATACACTTAATATACACTCTTAATATCTCCAGTCAATGTATTCCGAACACCCCACCCAACACGATACGAATTAAATTTCGGCAGTCATGAGTTCAAGAACTTAAAATAAGTTTATTATATTTTCCAATGAAATGGGACGAAAAAAGGCATGAAGGAGCGCTCGTTACTGTTTAGGGAAGAAAAAAGCAACTAAATATTACAGTATGAAAACTAGTGTGTTGTGTGTGCTTAAAACGTGGTCGTGGAATGTCCACGTATTTAGACATAAATACTAACCTAGTTATTGGGTTATTAATATTTACATCAGAGCTGGAGATCACGTAATGAGGTAGAAAATGTGCATTAGTTACCATCAGAGAGTTGAACTGCTATGTAACGTGTCACTAGATTATAATTCGGTTTGCTAGAAATTGTCTTTGTTCAGAATATGGCCTCTCATCACCGAGTGGTTGTAAACGAGGTAATATACTATTACGTGTGCGTTCTAAAGAACAATTCGGTAGCTAAGGTTCTACCAGTGTTTGCCCTATCACAACAGCCAAATGCTGATATAGTGGCAACCTAAGCCCTGACCGACTCCATGCAGTAACCCACGCACCCAGCTATAAGCTATACGTACCTAAAGGTCATATATGAATTCACTGTAATGTAATGTAATAGCACCACACAAACCTCCGAAGGCTACAAAGAACTGGGTCCAGTTGCACGGGAACTTTACAGATACGGTTAATGGAGCTACTACAAACCCTAAGCAGTGTTAAGCAGTACGTTGGGAGATGGAATCGAACCTGGTGACCTTGTCAGAACGAATACAATATTTGCTGCAAGTGAATAAGAAAAGTACTTATTGATATAAGCTGAGCGTAACAGAACCTTACAAAACAGAACTTAAGGTACTCTGTAACTAGTGGTTGGTAGACTTTGGTAGTCACAATCACTGTATACCACATAGTTCACACTCCAACAAAAAAGAGTTTCACGCGGAGGTGTGTGTGTGTGTGTGCGGTTGCAATACACAATTCCAAGAGCATCTGGACACCCCACGTGACAGATGACATCTATCTGGTATTACCAAAAGGGTTCCACCCACACGTAAGATCGTAGTAATAGTACCACAAAGTGGTAGTGAATAGTAGTAATAAAACACATTGTGGGCGTGCACAACATTACCAATGTGATTAAAGAGGGGTAGAGTAGCGCGCGCAACATCACCAGTGCGTTAAAGGAGGGGTTGAGTAACATGCGTAACATCACCAATACGATAAAAGAGGGATAGAGTAGCGCGCGCAACATTACCAATGCCTTAAAAGGGGTTGAGTAACATCACCAATCCGAATAAAGAGGGCGTTGTGTAACGTGCGCACGCAGTATTACAACACAATGTGGGCGTGCACAACATGACCAGTTCAATGAAAGATGGGTGGTGGTAACGTTCGCACGCAAGTTAGTAGTGAGATATGTAAAAGGTCGTACCATGGGTATTAGTTGCATAATATGGCAGGTTTTCAACGTGTACTGGTACCTACATGTAATGGTGTTGAAGACCAGCAACCAGACTTTGTACCAACCAACGTAAACCAACACTGTAAAGCCGCTGATGCTATGGAGGACGCTATAAAAGCCATTGTATACTGCAAATGTTCAACGAGATGGGTGGATCCGAGCTGCATATGGCGAAGTATTGAGATGTGGGCACCTACATCTCCTAGTTTATGTGCAGGATGCTATCACCTCCGTGCAAGTCAACGTGAACATTGGTGTTTAGGGTTTTTACACGGTAAACTGGGTTCCCATAGTAAGAACAAGGACGTTACTAGTACCTTTCTTCAAAATACAATAGATATCATGAAGGCTCAAACAACACTGGACCAAGTATTTGAGGTACATAGTGCTAGCCACTACGATGCAGTAAGCATGAAAGCCAATTTCGAGATGGGACTACGGAAAATTGTAAACAGCGAAACGGTGAAACTTAAAGACCTACTGCTGGAGAAAGACACTCGGGAAGGATACGGGGAAACACCATCCATCCATCCATGTCAACAGGCCCCCGCTTGAAAGGAACACCATCCGTAACACTCATTAGTGTGTGTGTGTGTAAAGCTCCGTAATGCCTAACGTTATTACTTATGAAAGTGTCTGCATATGATGTATGTATTTCAGTCTATTTGTGCTTGATTATTCGAATTTGTGTTTGTTGTAGGGACCAGTATACCCTCAAGTTACCAGAAGTGTGATAAGTGCTGGTGCATAATCAGCAGGTATCATGAGTCGAAGCGTGGACATGTGGTACGACAATAGTTGGTTGGACAGTGACTTTGTTCAGGCGGTGCAACAACTGAAACCAATGGTAGATCGTATAACTAATAGTTTGCGGAACGTGCAGGAGGAAGAGGAGGAGGAAGAGAAGCAACCATTAATGTATCCCATCCCCCTGCAGTCCCCGTGCCAATGTCATGAAAATATAATAGAGCAAAATTGTGTTTTAGCGGCTATTGAACAATGGGAATGTACGGAGTTTCCCCTAATTTGTGAAGGGTGTTTACGCAGTGAATCTAATCAAATGGAACATACGTGCTTACTGGACGCTGAGGAGGAATTGAATAATGTTACTCGACTGATCGTACAAATGAGGGGTAATGTGATCCGTATGTACAGAGCATACCAAAGACTACACCCCAATACTTTTCCATACTCCATTTATGTTGTAGAATGCACATTGAAACATCTCGGAGAGCGTCGACCTAAGGAAGTGCGGGATATACTCTTAAGAAAAGATCGTTCAGCTGGCGAACAGTTCCAGTGGTAAGACTATATACCAGGTGTACCAAAGCTATAGTACGAATTACCTCATATGTAGTGTAACAAGCACGAATGTACCCTGTAGTGAAAATATACCTATGTGCTATATACTAATGTGCTTTTATTTTGTGTTTGTACTGTAGTACCCCGTAGGAACACATAGGGAAAAGGTGATGGAAGTACCCTACAAAACATGATGATGATGATCATAAATCAGCTGTGACTTTCCAAATAGTTACCGGTACGATAAGTAGTGACATCACCTTAAGCATACACATGTATCCAGTACGTATAGGGAACAAATGCTTTCTTCGACAGCACGCATGGTTAAAACAGTACACACATACACATAGCATCAACAAAGGGGGTGTGGTAAATTCTTCATGTACCGCAAAAGAAAAGAGTATTTACATTTGTATAATAATACTAATAATCTATTACAAAACAAAACAAAAGGGAATATGTATGTGTATATGTGTATAGTTGTAACTATGTGCATGTCAACTGTAGCCAACGTTCAATGATCATTGAATATTCAGGTTTGTAGTGTTTATATCCAGTAACCACAACAAGCAGTGGTTGTCTAGACCTGTACAGCACAGTTACCAGTACCGGACGAACGTAAGGCATACACATGTATTCAGTATGTATAGGTAATAAGTAACTTGTTTGACACCGCGCATGGTTAAAACAGTACACATATACAAATAGCATCAGGAAAAGGGTTGCGTTATATTGGTAATGTATTAAAGTACATATGTGTATATGTGTACGGTAGTGGCCATGTGCACGTCAACTGTAGCCTTCACTGATTGGTCAGTGTAGTGTTTATACTCGCAAACCATAACATGATGGTGGCTATACCCAATACAGCTGAGACCTTGAAAATAAAGTTACCACTACGAAAGATAGCAAACACACATATCCTGACTGGTAAAAATATATAGCTAGCACTAACATTGTTGATAACGGACCTGATTAAAACAGTACACGCATACCAAATTACCAACAAAGGGTGCCTTCAATTGATAGAGTAATGTATCTAAACAAGAGTAGGGGGTCATATTGGTATACATGTACTGTACTATCTATACGTACATGAACTATAGCACTTACTGGTTAACGGTGTGTAAACATTATACTGATATCACAAAAAGATAAACCAAACGTTGTGACCTCTGTAGTGTTTATACGCCATAGCCCATGCTCCGTAGTTTGGGTGTGTGTGTGCGTATAAACATGTAAACGCATTGTGGTTACGTCATCATATAGACAACCAATGCCTGTGGCATTGAAATGCGGTAGTTGTATATGATTACGAAACTTGGTTATGCGCATAATAATGATATTTACAGGTTAGGTTCGAACCGGATATCATCATGCTGTAGGCGGTGCGCACTACGTGATGTACCACACATCATCCATGGAGGTTAATCACTAATTGTGACCGACTACTACAATGTTAAATGTTTGCTAATGTCAATAGTTCCAAAGCATTCAATAAACACAGTCAATGGGTATACACGTATGGTGTGTGTGTGAAAACTATTAATAATAATAACAATAAAAACGAATTCCTACCTGGTATCAGGAAACAAATAATATGTACAATGTACGGGAAAATATATTTATTGCACTCTACGGGTACACACACACGGATAAACAATATCACTACTTTTCGGGGTAACCAAACACCTTGGGTACAATGTCATCCACAGGAGTATGTACCATCACCACACATGTACGTAAGGTCCTTTGATAGGAGTTTACCCATCAGACGAGTAGGATGGTGGTGCAGTAAAAATAACAGTCCACACTCAAATGTAGTACTGGACGTGGGGTGAGTATGGTTAATTGTATAAACACTGTACAGAGTGTTTAAGTTGGCAGGATCCATGATGGTTGTCCACGTACGGTTCAATGCTACGGACGGGTTACCACATACATGCTGGAGCATGTTGGTAATTCTAAAACAACATCCACCACACACTACTGGAAATTGACAAGGAGTCCACTGGTCTGAGGTCCTCCAGATACAATGTTCCTCAATGGCAGACACGGAACAGTCACAGGAACACCACATGACGGTGGAAATATCCATCTGTGTACTTCAGTTCAAACTTGCTAATACGTTGTGGTGTCTCCTCGATCTTTACGCCAGCACAAGGCAGTAAGTCAGTGCAACTGATACTCCGCAAATCAGCACAGACGTACAGCTCGATGAGCGTTGCTGCGTAAAGCAAGCGTGCAACCTACCGTTCCTTGAACCGTGCAAATGAAACAAACGCATGCGAGTAGGCTCATAAAAGTGCAAGCAAATCGTAGCACAATAAACATCAATACAGTGCTCACACTTCACGACGACTGTACGTATTCACTGTTTACATACCGTTATACATTGGTTTGCTCTGAACGAAGATTATAGTTGCGGGTAACCACACCGACATTATTCGTGCAAAAACTGTACACATTCTAGCCAACCGTTTTATAACCATTGTGGTATTCGTAATAACACACACTCTCACCGACGCTGCATACATTCACCTACCACTACCCGTGTTTCAATAACCGCACAGTACTCAGCATGTCGAGTAGTAAATACGCAAAAGTGTTGACCGCTGATGAACCGTGCTTCTGTGTTCCAAACTATATTTACTGGACGTGTATCAAGTCTGCATTGCTCCAGGTGGACCCGCAAATGTACGTCAAATGTATTACCTGCCACTATGAACTAACGGAAGAAGATGATTTGTGTCAATGTGAGAACTTTAATAACAATCAATACGTGCTGCATATGGTAACAGAACCCAATATGGCCTATAACCTATATAGATTTTTTACCGAGGAGCATCCATGTACAAGGTTGACGTTTATTCAATTTCAGTTGTGTCTCGCTAAACAGGTTGAGCATTATTTTGACCACATGCGGGATATTTTACAGGCAAAGTTCAAACAATCCATATAAGTGAACTCTACAATATGTCAGTTACACAGGTGTGTGTGTGGGTAGGTGTGTGTTTGGTGGTGCATCCATAATGTCCCTGTGATTGTGTGGTGATTATATGTGCATTGTGCTTGGACAACCATTACCCTCATGGACAAACGCTCGCAATAGTGTACGTTTGGCTTTGGGAACACGCACATATTGGTACTTACCTATCCGTGCTGTTGTAGGCGTAACCATACCTTATGTGGTGTATATACTCCGTATGCACACAAGTACTTATCCCTGGACATGGTGTTACATTTACCTTCATTTGTATCTCCGAAACATGGTGGACGGGGTGTTGCAGGATTGCAGTAGTGCACCTTATTAAAAAACAAACAAAACACAATCCCTGTAATCGTACAAGCACCTGTTGCCCAATTTCAACATTGTATACTCATAGGT
This sequence comes from Lepisma saccharinum, assembly GCA_022664845.1. Lineage (NCBI taxonomy): Eukaryota > Metazoa > Arthropoda > Insecta > Zygentoma > Lepismatidae > Lepisma > Lepisma saccharinum. Next base: position 17,322 of record JAGDQP010016829.1, read on the forward strand.
GGTACGTATAACATTCCAAAAACAACTCTGCATGGAATGATTAGTTCATACGATCGAATACTGTTTTCACTTATGTAGTAGTAGTAGAGTAGCTTTGAACCTTATATGTAATGGGGTTATTGTTAAGCACAACCAGTCATAATGGGTTGTATATATTTAGAAGTAGTACAATTACATGTGTATTGGTGGTAAACATAACAACACCAAAGAAATCAGTAGTAATTTAAACAGTTCTAACAGTACGTAGCACACCTGCCTAATTACTGAATATCGCGTATTCATCATGATCATAGCGGTATGGTACCGTGACCATTAAACATGTACAACCGTGCACATCAACTAAAAAATTCCACTGTTGTACCAAGCTAACCATTCCTTGTTATGTGGTATGTTTTGTATTGTATACCTGTACTTCAAAGTACGAAATGTAAATATTAATTCAAAATTGTTCACCATCAACCCAACATGGAATGATCAACTTGTACAAGAGTTTGTCCGAAAAATAAAAATAAAAAAATGTAAATTGTAACACTTTTGTAGTAGAGTGGTTTAGTTGTAAGATTATATGTAATAGAGTAGTTTCATGTAATAAAAGCTTTTTTTACCTCTAATCCCTTTGTGTTTTGGGTTTCATTTCAAGAAATGACAATCACCTTATATCCTGGTTGGTATATATTTATTGGTACTAAGACTACAAGTGTAATGTGGATATGTCATCCACCACCTTTGCTGATTGTAACTTCATCCAACACTGTAACTGTATGCAGGTTCGCAATGCGCATGCATACTCTTGCACTGGTGGATGATACGTACAGTTTGTAATATCAGCTTTAAACTGTAATGTGCGCAGCGCAGGACATGCTTGATCTTCAAGGTTTGTTACATTCGCCAACTGGAAAATCTTACGTAAAACACTCATCTTCTCATTACCCTTACAGTAAAAGATGGACCCCCTCTCACAACATTGCGCAACAAGATGGCGAACGTGTAATACACTAAACCCATTGGTTGTATTCCACTCTAAACCGTGCAAATTATTAGTTAGCCAATCCACTTGACGCTGGTACCCTACAGCTAAATCCGAACGTTCACAGGGTAATTTTAACAGGCAATGCAATATTAGTGTAACATCACTAGCAACCAAACAGAATTCACGGATAATGTACTCGTTGGCGGAAATCTTAAAACCTTGAAAATCAATAATGTACTGCCGTGCGCATAATATACCTAAACCCGCTGGGTTCAGCTGCTGCTGTTGTTCAAGCACTAAAGGGATGCACTCAGGATCCTTAATAAACTGATGCACTATGTTTAATAAAGGTCTCTTTAAAATATGGGTATGACCCTGGGCAACAAAAATGGAATAATATTCACCAAACAGTTCTGGATCGTTCATATGACTTGATAGATGCTGCGCAATCACTGTACCCGTATTCCAAACGTACAGGCAATTGTGGCCTTACGTAAATTACACTCGGTACATTGAATTGGGTTGGATTATAAGTACGTACCAATGGTGGACAACACACATTTATCCAAAATAAAGTCGCCTTCACAACTAGCATACTGTGCCATACTACCGTCACTATCCACTATGTACTCTAATGATTACACTGAGAGGCACTACACAGACACATGGAGTACATATAGTATGAAGACAACACATCATAGGGGTTCACTACAACACACAGGTCACTTGGGCTTGAAGGGGGCTTCCATATCCTTGGACAACAACATATCCACCAATGCACCACGGTTTAATTTCAGCATGCGTTGAAGACCCCAGTCGAACTTTTCCTTTAATGCTGCTGGAGCCGACTCGTGATATTTCGTGTAGGTTGCAAACAAACCATCCACTCTCTTCGGGTCACGTAAAATGGTCTTTGTACGACCCCCAAACAATGTCGATATATCCTGAGGGCTACCGTCCGGAAATAAATAGCCACCGCAATGACCGGTACAAATATGGTCACGTTGGCTCGGTTGATTCGTATAATATCCTATGCACAGAGGGCAATCGGAAAACTCATACTGATGAATACTTGCTAATATACACGGTTCTTCCACCCACCGAGCAGAACACTTGCACGCGGCGGAAGACTTGTCCGTAGGTACGACTGAACTAACAACGCTCGGAATAGCCTTGTCCATGCTTGAGGTGGCCATAGCAACTGATAATCACACCTGATCACCAACACACTTTAACCGCAACCCGGCACATGCGCAAACACAGCCACACATACCATTACAAATCACCATTTACCTTTGAACATGTCAAACTGACAGCTATTGTCGCAAGTGATGAAAAATGCCGATTAAAACGTAACGTACGACCATTTATCATTTCCTAATGAATAGACAGCATTAAACCAAGTAGAAGAAAGATGGCAAAATTCCTTTGTTCAACAAAACATTGTAAAGTCTCGTACGCCCTAGTATATTATCACCCGCCATTGTAGCGGCACCGCTTTGTTCATGTCAAACTGACAGCACCTGTCAAAAGTGACGAGATAAGCCGATTAAAACGTCACGCAGGATCATTTATCATTCCCCAATGATTAGAAGGGAGGCCCGGTGCCCCTCACCCCCTCAACAGTATGGTTTTCTAAGGAACCAAAAGGCGACCCTTTTGGTGCTCATATCTACTGAACTCCTAATCCTCCGTGCGGTAGGCCTGCTGTCGTCTAAGAGGCAGGTTAAAACGCTTCAGAAGTCGACGACTAAAGTAGACAACCGAGAAGTTCAGTGCTCATGGTCCTTGTCTCTTAACATTGAAATCGTTCTAGACAGATCGGATTTCAATCAAGATACTGTAATTCAGTAATTTCACTAAGGGCCTAATTTAACGGTGGTAAAGGGCTGTTATCGTTTGAAAAAGATGGGCCGAAATATCCACTGGCGAGTTAACAGTGTTTCCTAGCTAATTCTGTTGCTATAAATCTAACACACTATCAGACATTTGATCATAAATATTCGCGATTAAATTTCGTTTCGAGGCAGGGTGACCTGAGGATTCCAAATGTGCGATTTGAGCAAGTGCCTGCTGTAAAGCTGTTATTTGACTTTGGAGTTGTTGAAGTTCCGCATCTGAATATTCAGATGTAAAATGGGGATTGTCGGGGGTACAAGAAACAGAAGGGTGTGCCTGACATGGGATGTCCATTGGTAGGGTAAAGGTTCGTAATTATTCAATATCTTCTTGTTGTCTTTGGGCAACAAGAAACGTTTTGGGTACAATGGATTGGAGGTTTGCAACAATTGCTGTTCGGTAGCAATATCTTTGTTTATAATTTCTTTTAGAATAGTTTTGCGGAAGCCTTTCACAATAAGTTCCACAATCTGTTTTTCCGAAAGGGTAAGAAGTAATGAAAGTTAATTGTCCCTTTGCAATTACGTACACATCATGCAAGTCTAAAGGTTTCTGGATTCGATGGCGAAAAAAGTCCTTAATTTCCTGTGGGGTGTCGATGGTACGGAACGTATTGAAAATGTCCGCTTTAATTTGGGCAAATGATTTTGTGCTGAAGGCAGGTTCAATTTGTAAAAGAGAGTAATGCTCCAACGCGGTGTCCGAAAAACATACGGAAATCTTGGCAATTTTTTGCTTGTCAGACCAATTTTGTTGTTCTGAAAAAGTGTCATATTTTTGAAAAACTATCAATTTTTACCATCGAATTTTGGAATCGTTGTGAAACATGTAAGCACGTCCGAAATAACATCGGCGGGGGACACTGCTGGATTTGACATTGTATGTTATAGCGAGTTCTCGTAACTTAATGTTAACACCTCGAAAAAATGTAAGCTGAAAATATAATGCAAAAGAACCGTGAAGGAAGTAACGTCCGCTATCCTGTCTCGTACTTACAGGCGACGAGATAAATTTATATAGCTGGAAGGGAAACAAGGTCGCGAAAGGAAGATAAAAAATGCGCTGACGGAGAAAAACATATTTATTTCATTTCACTTCGTTGCGTTACTTTACTTTTACGCAAAGAACACACCGTACTGAAGTTAAATGAAATGAAATAAGCAACTTGGATGTATAACGCATTTGGTAGATGCATAGGGATTTACCAGAAACGTACCGAATTTGGAAAATATACATCAAAATCCGTCCACGATATTTAACGTTCGGTTTCACCAATATTTAACTGTCGATACTTACTTTGTTTACTACGTTCACGATGCTTATGGGCGTAGCTCGGTCGGTGTTGATATCTGTTATCTTTCCGAACATGACAACTATTTGTACACTACTTATACACTTTATGCGAAACCCAGAAGCTTACCTGAAACCTATAAGGACGAATACACATACTAGATAACACTTTTCTTACTAAGTAAGGAATACTGTTTAGCTCTGGATAATGAATAGGAAATAAAACTGTGTTTTACTGTTTATTGGATATAATTGAATACTAACGAATAATAAGGATATAATTGAACATAAACGAATAATAATGGATATTATTAAATATGAGAAAACATGAAATATTCTACGAAATATTCTAAGAAACTATCTTTCCTACACAAATTGAATTAGAGTGGTCTTGAGTCGTGAATTAAAAAGCCGCTTGCACATACCTGTTATTTCAGTTATAAGAAGTCTGTTTCAAAACCACTCTCTTATTTTCACTAGACGAACACCGAGGTAATCACTTACTTAAGAGTCCATATCTCTTTTGTCCTTTGTCACGGTACAACGACGAATATTGTTACATTACGCTGAACTGTATTTTCTTCTTCTTTTCATATTACGATGAACAATGAATAGACTAAAGTTTATTTTAGAAATGTCTGTCATTCAAGTTCAATTGAAATCACAAAGACAAACGGTTCTTAAACTGATCACTTTTCCCTTAATAACTATTTAACGAGGACTTATGAACATTTTTGAAGTCGTATTTGTAACTACAGTAACTGAAGGCTACAATTACTTTTCGTGTTGGTTTTATTAATTTCTGTTCAGGGTTGTCGCGTGCTTTCTCATAGGAGTTCACTTGATACTCTTATGGATTTGAGAACCAGAATTGAGTAAGGTCTTAGGGTCAAAAGTGGAAGGAGAAATCTGTGAATTGTAGAACACTTGCATTCACGTTCTGGACATACTTTCGTGCATAATTATTAGTTGATAAGTTTTGTTATTTCGCTTTGGTATTTTCAATGTCCTGCCTTTCTCATATGAAGGAAGAGTTCTTTGATTTCTCACATTATATGTTGTCGTGATCTCCAGGTGGAAGTGGTCTTGTTTGTGCATTTTGCTTTGGCAAAATGTTAATACACTAACCTTAGGGGAGACACGTTTAACCAAATAGTTCTTATGTATTTTTATTTTCTATTTGTCTAGAATCGAGATGACCATGAGTTCCTATATTATTGATGGAAACATTTTCTGATGTAGTTATTAGAAAGACCATTTGCTTTTAAATTTGTAATGGTGTCTCTTGCTTTAAATAAAATTAACTGTTCGTATTTTGTGTATGTGTAAAAGGACTGTTTTTTTTATCTATAAGTTCATTTCAATATTTCTATAATTTTACCTGTTTTTGTATTGTGACTCTGACTACTCTAAAATATATATATATATATATATATATATATATATATATATATATTCACTAATCACTTAGAATACACTGGCATCAATATGTGGTTCTCTTCTCACCTCTAAATTATGTACTAGTTTCCATACAAAGTTTAAAGGCTGATTATCTTGTGGTATTTCTGTTATACTTCCTTCTTCTCCGGAATGGTAAAAGGCTTTCGGAATTGTTTTACAGTGGTCTTCTATCCTAGATGTAGCTACCCTTTTCTTTACCTCTTCCATATTAGCTTGTGATTCTATTTCCATACTCTTTCTATGTTGTTTTACCTTTCTCAAATTAAATTCCACTACATTTAATCTCTCTTCGTATTTTTCTTATTACTTTCTACAATTGTAAACAGTTCATTAGCTTTTTTCATATAAGTATCTAGTGTCTTTTCTAGTAGCTCTGTCAAAACTTTAAATTTGTCGAAACCGGCTTGACACTATTGACGAAATTCTTCTACCCTACTTTCGATATTTACTTTTCGCTTATAAAATTTTTGCTCATGTTCTTGAAACTTCTTGCTTAGGCATTCATCTATACCACTAAAACTTTCGCAGAATTCTTCATCCAGATAGCTGAGCTTCTCGTTTTACTTACTGAATTTTTCATCCAGACGACAGAAATTGTTATTCATCATTTGCATTAGTGAGGCAAGGCTAACTGTTTCTTCTTTCTATTGAGTATATTCTTTACCTACAGCTCCTTACTCTATCACTTTAGCTTCTTTCCGTCTTCGAATTCTGCTACTACTTCTTTGTGGGTTGCTTTCCTCAATTTCTCCTGGATTGAATTGCCTCATTGGACTTTCATCATCGTCACTATCATACGTCACTATCAGATTCAATTATTTGTGGCCGAAGGTACGTCTGTCTGCCAAGGAAAGAGACGAGCTGATGTTTAAGGATAGGTTGAATATTCCGCTTGCACAGCTGAAGACGAGGTGGAACCACGAAACATTGTATACCTCTGCCGCCTGACTGAAGATGAGCAGATGTTAATGCGTTTATCCGCCCAGCCAACACCCGGTATGAACCAAAGGGAACTCCTACCCGCCTGGCTGAAGACGAGTTGGAGTTGGAGAATAAGATATTCGAAGAAGATTGATAAAGCAGTTGCAAAGGGAATATGGCAATAAAGCATAAACAAGATAAATGTATGAACATTTCTATGATAGTACTATTTAATTGGGGACTGCGTCCGAAAGAAAGGCACATGAAGCAAGAGAGCTACGTGCGCTTCGGGCTGATTCAGAATTGCTCGGGACCTCCTTATATACCACCGGTCATGTCACGTCAAAGCATCACCTGATACATTTTCAATTTCCTCTGCATACACACATGTGTATAAAGATTTTTCATTCTTTGATTCTTGCTGTCCAGATTATCTCATCTTCTACATACACATATACTCTTATCTGATTTAGTTATTTTATCGCAGCACTCACAATTTTGGATCCATAGCGATAATCAAGTTCTTTATCGGTTAATCTTATCTCTTTGAAACTTTATGATTCTAATTGTTGCTGATCACCAAATTTGAATCAATCACGTTAACAAACATACATATTTCTTTTAATAGCCAATAAGTGATTCTACACAATGCAATTTCATGTGAGGGAGAAACACAATTAATATGTAGTTTCGGGGACGTTACACACTAGTATTTTGAGAACATAAAGCAGTCGAATCTGGGAATGTAGTCGTGTATTCTACTGACTTGTGAGTCAAAACCGTAATACAAAATCTTGTACAGGGCCTTGATAATAATATACAAAATCTAATCAGTAGTCTTCTATGTAATTTCTATCTTATCAGGTTCTACCGTAATCAAGGTGCAGTAGGCTAGTACCAGCCACAACGAATTTTCGTAATAATAATAATAATAATAATAATAATAATAATAATAATAATAATAATAATAATAATAATAATAATAATAATAATA
>JAGDQP010016829.1:24866-39798 GCA_022664845.1 Lepisma saccharinum
TAATAATAATAATAATAATAATAATAATAATAATAATAATAATAATATATGTAGTATGAACATAAAAGTAGAACAAGATATTTCGCAATATTAAAAACAATGGGAAATAATAATGTGGTCAGCAAGTGTTTGTCAACTGACGTTAACAATTCCTTATCAACAAAACATATACAAAATATTTGTTAGAGAAAAGAGTAGTCTTAATTTCAGAATAACTTCAAAGTAGTCTAAAATCTAAACACACAACTACAGCAAATGCGTTACTTTTGCCTTAAATTGAAGCTGAAAACTGCATTTATTCATGCACTGTTTGCCTCATGCGTGGCTTTAAGGTGTCACTCAAAGCAGCACCTTGTGGTGTTTCGCAAAGTACATGAATTTGTTTTTTACGGCAATTACTACGAAAGATTATAAATATCCTGTCATCCATTTATGATGTTTGTGAAAGTTGGGGAAATTTATGTCAGGTATACCGTTGTTGACACAGTTCTTTTCCCTGGAGTGAATGTTAAAAAGACAAATAAGTGTTATTCTTCAGGCTCTATAAAAAGAGTTTCTTTTGCAATATTCTGTGTAACTTAATGTATATAAAATATTGTCGGTTTATATGTAAGTTAAGGAACACTTATCTTGACTTTTGTGTGGAGAAACTGTTCCTTTTAAAATTAATTTTAGGTGATAATTGAAGTTAGGTTGCAAATAGAACATTTTCTGTACAGTTTTCACATACAACACACTTCTGAGAAATATGAGGCTGCTTCCTTTAAGAATAAAGATCCAAACCTCTTTAAATTTTTACTACATTCGTTTTCAACTCTGCTTTTCTGTGAGAAGGAAAAACTCTTGAATCTAAGATACCGTACCTTGCATATTCGTATGGTATCCATCTGTCTCACTTTATGTTATTCTAGTATTGATTCCGATATGGTATAGTATTGATGTGTCAGAGAGTTTCAAGATATGCAGCAGATTAAAACAAGGTGATGCCTTGTCACCACTACTATTTAACTTTGCATAGAATGTGATAATCTAAAAGTAAAAGAGGACAAAAAGGTGCTATCATTTAATGGCTCGAACAAACTGTTCGTACAGGATGGATGATGGGGATGCCCTACTATACGTGGATGATGTCTATTTAATAGAGATGACGTAGAGATACTACAAAGTAACACCGATATCTTAGTAGAAGCTGGCGATGAACTAAGTCTGCAGGTGAACATAGAGAAAACGAAATACATGACAACAAGCCGACATAAAGAGGATGGAGGAAAAAATAGAAACATTACTAAAAAGAATAAGATTATCGAGAAATGCAAAAATACTTGTGGGTATATGAGGAGCGTTTTCGCAAAACTTGGTATCTACAATAACCTGATTTCTCAGGAGAGCTTTTTTTTCTATATAAAATACTCCCATGTAGACACGAGAAAATATCGGTAGTATATGCAAGACTTTTAGGAGATTTGGCTTTTTCCCAAAATTCATCCGAGATATGAAGCCCATACTTTTATGACTTGTTATATTGTATAATACAAAGGTATCCTGAAAGGTTTGTTAGTATCGCACTAGTGATAAGAGAGCTAATTAAATTTGCTTTTTTATATTTTATTGTCATCCGCCATTGCGCTGCCACCGCGATGTTGTCCTATTGCTACCCGCCCCGCAACAGCAGTTCGCGAAAACCCGTGTCAAGCGCCCGAACAACGGTAGAACGCGACGAGGTAGGTTAAATTTATTATAGAATTTTATTAAGGACATAATTTTATTTTTAGGATGGGAATAATGATTTTATTTTGACGGAAAATGGTCAAACATTTATCGTCAGCACAGGCCGAACGTTTTCCGGGACCTACATGCTGAAAAAAGGCTGCATAACTAATTTTCCTTTGTCATTTTTTGATGTTTGTTAGAAACTATTTATATGTATTACATCTTTCTATGTTTGGGATAACGAACAGAGAATGCGCAGAGTTGTTTGATGTTACATTTTCAAGCTTGTGAATCTACTAGAACGTGCTTGGTGCAGGTGTTAGAATATTTTCTTTGTCTCATTCTTTCATGTCCGCTGATTGATCGACAGCGGTGCCAGTCGAATGACATTTAACAATCTTTCCATTGTTTCGTATCTTTTGAAGCTCGGAGTTTGTTAGGCCATGCTCCGACTTTTCCTGGAATTGTTTTACACTCTTTTGCTTGAATAAACAATACATTTATTCTTTCGCATCTTTTGATGCTCTAGGCAAGATATAACACGTTTCTTTTATATTCACCGCATTTTTTCTGTTTTGCATCCTCCTGATGTTCATGTGATTGCGTAATATTATGCAATACTTACCATTCAAATCACGGTGCCTTCTACTGCCTTCCGCTGCCTTCAGTTTAAAGTTTCTCTTGAACCTTTTTAAAGCTATTGTATAATTATGAAATAAATATATTTCTGTACACTCTACCTTTTTCGATTTTCTTTCATGGATTTTTGAAATAAAAGATTTTATTTTACCTTTGTACGAATTTTTTTTATTTATATTGATATTTTCGATTTATAATGTTGTTTACAAGGGATTTTACAATCTCATCTTTTCTTGCAGATTCTTAGTACGAAAAGTAGAAATCATGTTTTTTCTTCGCACACTGAAGTAAATAAAAACTATGCAGAATAGTCCCCAAAAATATATTTTTCGTGTTCAATGTAAGTTTTTACACGATCTTATTTGCAATCACGTTTTAAAATTTTTACAATTGGTTTACTAGCATTTCCGAGGCTATCAAAATATAGACTTCGTCCATATTCATTAATATAATTGCAGTCCAGTGACTTCCAGGGGAAGTTGACGAATTCAAATTCACTATAAGTGTCGCCGGATATTTTATTTGTTTTGGTAAAGTGTCCACTGAATAAATTCCATTAGACGTTGATGCACAATTTTTACAGTCCTGAAGCACAATTTTATAAATTTCCACTTAGTAGTGTTTGTTCATACACTGTTCTTTTTTTAGGTAGAATAAAATAACGTTGATGATAATAAGATAAATAGTTTGGGTGCACTGAAATTTCTTTAAGGCACAACGAAAACTTGCAACCTGGTGAAGATAGTGAACACATCTTTGTGATGGAAATGCTAAAGCATTATATTTTGGACACTATTTACCTTCCAAATTAATTACTGTTCTTTGCAGAAGAGACTCTGGAAAATTTGTCGTGCTTTGCCATGAGTAAAAACACTCTCACTGTGCGAGGTATTCCTTATAAGTATGTTTTTAACTTAACCGTATTCAACTTCACCTTCTATCCACTCTAAATCAAAACATGCTGGCTTAAATAATAATTTACAAACCTTAAACTAGGAGTAAACTTTGATATTGGAAAAGGAGGTTTAAATATCCAGGTTTGAAAACTACTAGTATCTGGATGAACTATGACTAATTCTATGACTATGAAATTATTTTCTTCATTATAAGCGAAGGCTAAAATGTGTACGACCGTCATCATGGTTGATTTCAAACTAAACTAAATTTTACATGCTATGATTCGTATATACAATCATTTCGATCCTTATCGATCTGTATAGGGGAATCAAATTGAGCGTAAATAATACATGAAATAGAATGTGCAAGATTTTTACTAAACCCTATACGGCGTTAACGGGAGAATTCTTAATAACTTCCCATGTACAATCATCCAGAGTATTAGTAGGAGAAATAATAAAATATAAAGAGTGTATCCATGGGTAATCAAAATATGTGACCATATGAATTACATTTTCATGAAAAGTATCAGTTCCAAGGGATAGAGTATGCGAACTTTGAACGTATAGTTGATTAGCATAATCTGGAGTAAGAGAGGGTGGGAAGATAAAATTGGGAACCAACTTGTGCTTGCAACTTGTTAATATTAAAATTTTGAAAGTGCAAGAAATGTTCATGGTATTTTTCATTAAGTATTTGCAATGAAACCTATGATGAGACCCTTTGGTACATTTCAAAGAAATATATTATCAAGATTATAGGAATCAACATTTGCAGGAATCGTACGAGCTTCAACTTTAGTCAGTGGTAATTTCTCATTACCATGGCACATTCAACTGTTTAATTGTAAAGCTACATCAAAAGAAATATTAATTCGACGAAACATAGAGAAGAACGTCTTCCAGTTTAACTTTAAATGTAGAATTTTCAGCTGCCATTAAGCAGAATGCATCTTTACTACGACTTAATTTTATACGAAGATTGACTTTATTTGGAACAATCCGATTTGATCCAGGACTATCTGTACGGATTCATCCATACATATCAATGAATGCGCTACCAGCAACAAGAAACTTTCGTTTATAATAACTAACATTATTTTCATTGAGAGTATTAAAATTCCCTGCATTAACCGTATACTATAACCCAGTAGTTAAATGATTTTTACTTGCACTTTCTGAGTAATTAAGTAAGATTTCATAATACACTGGAAAACGGTACGTAGCATTTGAATAAGAAACAATTTTATCAATTAAAGAAACATCCACTTTGCTAATAAGCGCGTGTAGGAAATTATTCACCGGCGCTACGTTATCTGCTACAACGGCTGGTCGGACTTCAGCTGCTACTTGTAAATTATCTCCATTTCGCCTTAATAATTTACACTTGACATCAAGATAAATATGAACAGGAAGAATATATTCTGTAGTATCTCCGTTTACTTGCCACATTCTAATGTGTTTTAGTTTCTGGTATCGATATAATTTGATTCCAAACTTTTTATAAAATCCATTAGGATTACTAATAATTTTTTCATAATTATATTTTACTAAATATAGAAAGTGATCAAAATTTACAATTTGACGTGTAAAATAATTTAAAGTGAATCCCTGAATTCTGAAAGTAAGATTAATATTCCCAATCTGAATTTTCCTTTCGTTATATAAATAATTTTAGGCTCTAACCCAATGAAAATAGGCATCTCGCATCCCTCATTGACTTCGTTATTTAAATCTCATAGAAATTTCTCTATTGGAAGCAATGGAGTTTGATTTCTTCTTTGTCTATGGAAGATAAAATATGTTTTTGAGTAGATAGTATTAAGAATTTCCACTTTTCCAGTAAACTATATGATTTCTATCTAGCCCAGGATGAAATAAAGTCTGAAAGGCTAACATTAGAAAAAGCATTAGAAGTATTAACATTTTCTAAATCCTTGTATGGTACTAAAATCGCATCTTCCCCGATCAAAAGTAGATTTTGCACTTCAAAGTTAGATGTTCGGATAATATCTAAGAACGACTTAGCATCATTAACTAATCTGGTTGGTGTTAAATCAGATCTGTTTTCCCTTTGCAAACAGAGAATTTAAAAGGAGTATTGCAGTATAACGCAAATAAGGTTTTTCCCTAATGCTATCAGAATTGAGTTGTATACCATGATGAACATATTCCTCTATAAATTTTGCTTTTCCTTCTTACAAGTACACTGAGATGGAAAAAAAGAAGCTTCCTGTTTCATGTGCAAGAAATTATTAATATATTCTTCAAATAACCCCTATTTCATTTTAAACTCGAAAATTTACCCTTTCTCTAGACTTTCTTACAATTCGCGAGTGCAAAATGTGCCTGTGAAACAGCGTTGGTCTACAGTATGGTTACAATCTTCACTATTCATTTCCTCCATAAAAGAATGACAGAGGCCGGATACGAGGTATCCTTTCGCATTATATAGAAGCAGTTTAAGATCATGACGAGAAAGAACCTTGGAGAAAACAACTCCATGAATGTTTTCCTCAGTAGTTGGTAGGCTTACCAATAAGGAGAGGTCTCTTTTTAATGACACATAGATTAAACTTTATCTGTGAACATAACGAATGATTTTGTCTTCAGAACACTCATAGAGAGATCTAAAAAGTTAAGTCCTACCTCTCTTGAAAATGTCTTTAAGCACTAATCCAAATTCAATTTTTTGCACTGGTATTTATTTAATAAATTGCCGAATGTGTGGATATTCCTTCACTTCTCGATCCCAATCACATTCATAGATTTCTACAGTCTTTAGACCAAAAATTTCTACATGTTTCTTTCTTTTCGATGTCGCAATATCTCTGTTGTTTAATGTTTCACCATTGGTATCATTGGGAGGCACCTCGAGTCCTTGCTCAATGCATAAATGACCATCCCAAGAACATCCACAGAATTCGTAGGGAGTAAGATGTTTCTTATCGTACCCGTTTACTTTGGATCGCCCAAACTGGGCTTAATCTCCGTTTTCAGCCGTAAGACCATCTCCTATGGATTCCATATACTTTAACCATTCTAATGATTTTTTTTACTCTGGGGGTTTCGTTGTCGATACCCGAACGAGAGAATAACAGGAATACCTTTCTTTTCTAAATATAGAGAGTGAAAGCATTTTATCGCAAACACAGCAAATGTACTTGCAGAAAATACTGAATCCTTTGAGTCATTTGTTCAATTAAGTCAGAAAACTTAATGATTGTCTCGCATAATATACGAACATCGTTCCTGCAGTATTCTAGCATTTCACGTTATAAGTTAAAGGTAAAATCATTTTCCATAAACTTCTTATGCCAAACCTTGAATGTATCATGTTCACTTTCTCATTTACCTTCATCATAACAAAGTACAAGTTCTGGCCATGGTTCATTGTAATTAATATTTTGCTCAATATTTAACAAAATGTGAATTCTCCCTTCTTTAAACTTTCACCTAATCCCATGGTAGCCGGTAATTTAGATAATTTCATGGACATGAATAAAAATCTTTAATACTAATATTACGTACACTCATCTCACTCAATGTCTTATACTACATAACAAAAATAGTTTCATGTTTTGCTTTCTTCTTTTGTACTAAACAGAAAGGGTCTTCTTCAACGTACAACATGCAGATAGTACAAAATCGATCTCCACAGAGATGGTGCTTATTGCTCTTAATTTCTCCGGTATCGATCTTCACTCTGTTGACATAGTTTGAGATAGTAACATATAGGTCTCCTTCCCCTTAGTGCTATGTTTTTATAACATGATTGCGATAGGAAAGTTCTTAAACTATACAGGTGATGGCTCTCTCATTGTCAGAACTTTCAAAATCATGGTACTCTTTACAATTTCTCCTAAAAGTTATTCGAACTTATGTCTATTACGACACTCGTATTGCTTCAAACAATCGTATCAGTATCCTACGCTTCTTAAAAAGACGGTTACAGTCTCAGTGACATCGAAATTCTGGTCATGATAAAACAAAATTAATTCTTTCAACATTTCCGCTATAGATCACCACAGAGTCTCGAGTAGCTGGTTTTCATGCATAGATTATAATCTGAAAATCATTACCATAGAATTTCTAAAACTGATCAATATCATCTAAACTTCCATCCAAGATGAAATGTTAACATTTGCTCTCTACAAAGATCTTTACCTTTATTTATTCAGTTCTTAGGATCCTTTTACATATTTTACCTAATCATAATGAGAAAACGATGTCATCTCTGCCATAATTAAAGCTCTCGGTAATCAGTCGTATGGGTTGGCCCCTAATTTAGGTACTGGAATAGTGTGTGCTATTCCTCCACGGGTAAATCCTTGTCATTATTTCTTTTTCTTCTTTCACCTTGTCCGCGAATAGGATCGGATAAATTAGCCTTAACGATTACACTGTCGCCTAATAGGAAAGATTCATTCGAGTTGAGAACATTCTCTATCGAATGCAAAACATGTTCAGGGTTTAAGTGGACACGTCTACGCCAGAGAATAAAAATATATTTCCAGTTGACGTCATTACTACTTTCAATACTAAATCCGACCCAGAATTGTAGACCTTCACTAGATATTAAATTATCTAGTTCAGATTGGAATAAGTTGCCTACATACTTAGTCGGTGTGAGAGTGGAGGTCCCAGATTAGCACGCATGCAGATGTCCTTACTTTTAACAGTAAAATTACCAGAACCGCGCAGGCGTTCATTTATAATTTCAAATAAATCATGCTTCCTGTTGCCTGTTTCCTGTTGTAAAGTCATATCCTGTTCATTCTGTTCAATCAAATTCATTTTTTCATAAGCCTCCTTAGCAGTATCGACATCCAATAGGCTACCCTATTCCTTAAAGTAATCGTACGCCTGATCATATATCTCATTACTCTTTGGAGACAGAACGAAGCTGGTATCCTAACAGAATTTATTTTGATTTACAACAGCAGTTGAGCTAGAAGCAATAGGTGGAGGAGCATAGCAAGCAGAAGGTGCGGGTGTAAATGAATCCCTCAATTCTATAGAGTGCAATCAAAAAATATTAACAGATCTCCCAATAAAGTTACAAATTTAACAGGATTAAGTGGAGAGAGAGATTGAATTTTAATTATTTTAGTATTTGTTAAAAATCTAAGTAAAACATGCAGCCCCAGATTCATATCCCGGCTATGGCATGAATGTTATTGATTCTTGATCGTAGCCAATGCTTGACGGACAGACGCAAGTCAAATAATCGCATACAGAAATATTTTAAGATAAAAGTAAAATCCTTAGAAATAATTGAATACGCCCACTTAGTTTTTATGTGGTAAAGATGATATGCAAAGTTTAACTTCCACAGAATATCACAAATAAAATTCAAAAGGAACTTGGTTGTTCACTTTCCAGACAATGGTAAGTAAGCATTGAAGCAAAGCGGGTTAGTTACAAATATTTATATGAGTGTAAAAACATGTCGAATTATACAGTGTCGTTCAACGAGCTATCTATTTAAATTTTGCGGGAATCTGCTAGAGCGTGCTCCAAAGAAGTAAACATATGCTAAATTGAAAATAGTGTACAATATGTCATTCTGAATCTTTCTAGAAAACGATTATAATTTGTTTTGTTTACATTTGAAAGTTTTCTCTAAGTTCTCGATAAGTCTTGTTTCTTCCAATTATTTCTTTAAAAAACACTTGCAATCGTTCTAGGTCAATTTCTGTTTCTCCTGCTCTTCACCTTATTTCGTTCCGGTCTTACTCAAAATGGAGAATCTTTAAACATCAGCCATAAAATTCTGTCCTTGCCAAATCAGGTTTCAACTATGTTTCAAATTCTTCACTTCTTTAGATCTAAGGAACAAACAAGTGGTTGGGTCCCTAATACACGTGTTGTTTTCAATTCATGGTTTCCGTTTATCTCACACAAGTAATAAACAAAATAGTTTTCAAAGAATAGAAGAAAAAGGCAGATTCAGGGTTGAGCGTTTTAGTAAATAATATTACTTAGACACCAAGCTACATTTTTTATTCTTAAAGTGGCAGTTGTCTTTAATAATATATCTTTTCAATTTTCCTAGAAATATGGTTTAAAGCTTTCAATGGGTTATTTCACTATTCATGTAAGGCTGTAACTTTTCTTCTCAAAAACGGATGTTTACAATATAATATCGAGGCCAAATACGCTCATATTTCCTTTCTAGTCCGCTTTACAGGTCGGCCAAAAACTACAATAGAAACAACATATAAACGAGAGCAACATTTTCCAGACTACAACTAGCACAGGCAGGTGAAAAACACAGAAATTTTCAGAAATATCTGCAAGCGTCTGTTTAAGATGGGTTTTCTCTATTTGCTACAAGAAAAGGCGCAAAATGTTATCCAAATACAATTTATTTCCATCAAAAACATTCTACAATGTAGTTTGATCTTCATTAGTTAGGCATTCTCCATCAAGGCGTTGTTTACAAAGTTGCTATATACTGAAGTATATAAAGTGCTTATTCTAAACTAAGAAAGTATACTACTACGTTCAAGTCAAGTGGAGAATCTCAAAATATTTCTTAATAAATATTATATTGCCTGATACACTGTAAAAATGAAATGAAATTTATAATATCGCGTAATACAAGCTTTCGCGAGCGACGGAGCAGGGCGCCAAACGGCGGATGGCGCAAAACAACGGGGGCGGTGCGAGTAAACGGCGGTTGGCGCAGGATGCCAACGGTGGGGGGCGCTATCAAAAATACCTTATCTTCCTTCCCCTTGGTCCAATTTCAACAAAATTTTCAGGATACCTGCATATCATCCCAAATAGCATATCCTAAGATTGTCAATCTCATATTTCACACTAAATTTAAAAAACGATCCTAAAATGTGTCAAATAATACAAATATAATATTTGAACATCTATTTACTGATGTATTAATTACGTTTAGCTTAATTCTGAAAGGGTTCATCTATTCTCCTATCCCAAAAGTAGTGGCGTTATTTCAGTTTTTGTTAGGAAAGACCTTATATGATATATCGCTTGGCGCATCCCACCTATTTCCAAGCGTAGTTTATACTTCATACTCTGCATATACGTAATCGGTGACACCCTTGTGAGCAAAGAAATGCTGTGCGGGGTATCATCCCAAAAATCCTGGAGAACACCCCAGCTTATGAAAGATATGGATAAAAATAGACAGAAAACGCGCAAAACTCCGCTTTTGGTTTCCAAATATGACTTCACACCCTCAACTGAAAATGCTTGTAGAATCCCTGTAAATAATTCACATCCATCTCTTCGCTATTAATATGATATATGATAAAAATAAGGACAAATTAATTGTTAACTTCTTGTAAAGTGTAATTTACAGCAGATGTAAAGCTTTAATTTATCAAAGGGCTTCATGTTAGCAATCATTAACACGATCGTCAATAGAATTGTATTAATTTCTTTCCGCTCAACAGTCAAATCATCAACGAAGGGAGTCAGTCATCGGAAATTGATGACCTAAAGAAGTTTTTAAGTTTTTTAGAACAGAAAAAGAACCATTCCTTAGTGGCAGTGGTGATCGGCAGTGACAAAATTTCCAGTCACAAGATAAGAATTAATAGCAGATTACAGCAGCCTTCTAAACTGTGGATATATATTGAGCTCAGTGTCGTTCCTTGGACACCACAAAACAATATGGATTGAAGTCGGGGCAGAGGTAGAAATGTTAATTTCGCTCATACTGAAACTGGCTAGTGGTAAATAAGTTTTAAACAAAATAAAAAATGAATAGTTTAGAGTCTTGTTATGGTTAACCCAAAGTACTAACTGAACACATTCGGTAAGGCGTCACAGAGTAAACATTATATTGGCAAACTTATTATAATTAATGATGTGATCCCACAACTTTAATAAAAATTGGGTCTACAAATGAAAATACGCAACTAAAGAAAATAAATTATTTCTAGAGTGAAGGAACGAAACTAAGTAAACCAGAGCAAAGACAATACCACTGGACTTCCTCTAAATAGAATCAAAATTTCAGCTCTCACGGGATGAAAGGCAAAATTTATGAACACAAAATTAAAATACAAGGACCTCCCGTAACGCCATCACACCTTTTCAGGGAAACCGGAACTTGTTAGACAAAAAATTTCAACTTCCAAAACACGTAATATCCCACATTCGGAAGAAAAATGTTCCCAAGGCTGAAGAAAAAAAATTCCAAGTAGCATCCGACACTCAAACAATCTTGAAAGGTTATGGGTTACAGGAGAAGATAGAACAAATTTTTAAAAATTTAGCTTCACAACAAGAAGAACGTGCAACAAGAAATTCAGGTTGGAGTTTGTGAAAAGCCTGTATATACGGTGAAAATCATAATGAATCAATTACAACCCTTCACTGCTTCAACATATATTGAGTTACCACTGTGGGTTCTTAATAAGAAAGCAGTAATCAATGTTCAAAATAGTGACAACAAATGCTTCTTGTGGTGCATTATGGCAGCTTTTTAGCTGGGGTCGCTAAAGGAGAAGAAAATAAGGAGAAAGTTATAAATTCTTTAAAAATCGAATACTACATCTTTGCCTTTATACTATACGTTACTAGGAGCAACTAATTTTATTTTTATTACACGATGGAAGAATTTTGTTTTGAAATGCAGCGATGTCTTACTTTCTTTTTTTCTTCTGTATCAGAAGTTTTGAAGTAGACAGGAATTTACGGCCGCTAAGAGACATACTGTGGTTTGCGGAAAGACTTTTAAAGGATAATGAGATTAGAATGCTTTCATTGAGGGACGACAACGAAAATTCTGGAAAGAAGTTGCGATTATATAAATAGTTTGAATGAGTTTAATCATTAACCAGTTTTCTGTTTGAGAATTGATTGAATAGTTTTCGTTTGAATTTTGTATGGAGTATATCTACAACCTGAGCATCGTGTTGCAAAATTACTGACAAACGTGGAAAAGTAAGTACTTTATTTCATTTAAGTTATATTTTAGTAGATGTTGAAGAAAATTTTCTATATGATGGCCTCTGCGTGATATTTTAGTTAGTACGAATCAGAAACATATACCGTAGTAAAAAATCCGGGATTTCCTTCATTCATTTTAATTTTGAACCATATTAAAATAATTGTAGTTGATTTTTTTCTTAATATAATTTTGAATTTGCAATTGCATTGAGAAGTTTTGCTGTCTGTTAATGTTTTGATTGCGATCTATAGAACTGAAGTCGGAATAAAGTAGGGGAGAGAATATTGGAAGGAACTTGAGTAATTTTATGACAATTTAAATTGTGTTTTGTGAAAGTCTTTAATAACATTTTATGTCTCCGCTGGGAGTGTCTAACTTGAGACGGAAGAATTGAAATAAAGTAGTTTTTATCTCATAAAATTACATTAATTTCTAAGCCCTTTCCAATATGAAAAGATTACTTTAGCATAAAACTATAGTGACTTGGCCTGTTTGGAATTAGACTAATGGTCAGCAACAGAAGTCAAACTTGAGGTATGGTAGAAAAAATTGGAAATTTGTTTGAACTGGAACTAAGAAGATCTGAGTTGTAGTACTGTGAAAGATTAATACATAGTCTCTGAATACAAGTGAAAGACTCCATTTTGTAGTCCTGAAATTATAAATTTTGATAGAGGTCTGTGGAAAGCCAATAATTTTAGCTAGAAACGGCGAATGATACTTTCGTTTATTTGTTATACAGTAGTTGGAAATTCATTCCAAATACTTGTTTTTTTCAAGAGAATGGGAATATATTAATGCGATCTCTTTAACTTTTAAAATATTAATCAGTTCCACTGGTAAGCGGGATAAGAAATTATTAAATTATAATAGGCACCCCTTAAAACTGAAAAAACGCCCAGAATTCCTGTATATTTTATTGAACCCGTTAGTAGAATACAAACTTGTATTATTCAAACAACGATTTTATGTTACTTCGACATAAAACCTATATGTAGATACTAACTCTACAATTTTCTGTCTTCAGATAATTATAATTGTTCGAGTCATTAGAGCTTGCCAGCAAGAACGATCAGTTGTGAAATTAGGTGAGTTTTTTAAAATTAAATATCTTTGGATTTTAAATTTAGTTTTATGCACGGCTATGTAATCACTGTTTGCTATTTTCTTGACTAGAAATCAAACTTGACAACTGTGGTGAGAACTGAATTTTTGGCGTATTTCGTAAATAATACCTGATTTGTGAATATGGGGCAGGATTTCTAAAGTAAACGTTGTAGAGTTCACTTAAAAATAGGAGAACTAGAAAGCTTAACTTGCTAGTGAAATATTCTTCGTTTATGGTCTTTAGGTAGGTAAGTTTGGCTCAGGCCGAGATTTTGTAAGTCAATAAAAAGTAGAATTATAAGTTGCTACTAAAATATTATTCATTTATGGCCTTTAGTCATCTTAGACTGAGGCCAAGAGATAGTAGGTTAATAAAAACTTGAATTATAAGTTACTACCGAAATATTATTCACTTATGGTCTTTAGGTGTCTTAGACTCAGGCCGATCTCGGATATTTCAATAAAAAGTTGAATTATAAGTTCCTACCGAAATATAATCCGTTTACAGCCTTTAGGCATAGGAGACAAAGGCCGAGATGGAGTAAGATAGTATAAAGTGGAATCATGACTTGTTAGCAAAATAATATTTATTTACGGCCTTCAGGCATCTGAGACTCATTCAGAATAATTTTTTAAATGATCACAATTTTTAACAATGTTTATTAATGGAGAAATGAGGAAAGAAAGAACACATCATGATTGTATATAAAAAGCTTACATGACATGGGCAAGCATGGACCCAAAGCATGAGAGAACCCCTATTTGAAGTATGGAATATATTTTATTCTAAATTTGTGCTGGAACATACACTTTTAATTGCATTGTATGCTTCTTGTACATTTGTCCTTTACCTAGAATTATGAAATATTATAACTACAAATAGCGCAGTCCGGGTATAAATTCTGGCTAGGACACTGGAGACTTTATGTAATCTTTTATGCCTGGCCCTGTGAGGCGCAATAAGCCTCTTATACGAGAGTGCTCGTGATATTGTTGACACCTTGGAAAGGTAAAGCCGGTTATACGTAAAACTGACTAACCCCCTTCACTTTGTACCATAGAAAAAGAAAAGGTGAATTACTACCTCCACATTTCCCATGCCTCGTTTACGGCGTCTGCGTATTACAAAGGGGATAGCTTTACCTTTTCTTGATCCTCTTTTCTGAAGAAGTATATTTTCTAAGAAGTTTAATGAAACTGTGAGTGCTGTTGCCAGATAAAAATATTTTTACTGGATTCACTTCATTTATTATATGTTTATTCTAACTTTAGTGTAAACAAGTGTAGAAGATGTGTTCCTTACATATTTGAAAGTTTTGTATTGGCTCCTATTATTTTATACCAGCTAACTTTGTATACGTAGTATATATATATATATATATATATATATATATATATAATACACAGCCATATTCAATCCACTAGTGGATGAGGCCTCTCCCGGAGGGATGAGGTAGTCTAGTGCTCCCACGCTGACCAGACGTGTTGGGAGAGGTGAGCTGAAGCCCTCAACTGTGATCGCTACCTCTTTATTCAGGTAGCTCCCCAATTGGCCTCACGACACTGGGTGCACGCCGCACAGGCAACACCATCTGGACTGCTGAAACGGTCTCCCATCTAAACAGCTGCTTGACTTCGGTGA
>JAGDQP010016830.1:0-39794 GCA_022664845.1 Lepisma saccharinum
TTAAGCTATTTAAGTACTGCTGCCAAGGAGACCGAATCGAAAGATTTGTCAAAATCTATGAATCCCAAACATAGTGGAAGTTCATATTCATTAGTCCTTTCCATAACTTCATTTAATGTTTGTATGTGGTTCATTGTGCTAAATTTACGACGAAATTCGGCTTGTTCCCTTTCCTGGTTAAAATCTAAGTCTCGTTCAATACGATTCAAAATAAATTTGGTGAACATTTTGTATAGGACTGACAGTAAACTAATTGGTCTGTAGTTTTCGACGCGTTCTTTGTCCCCTTTCTTGTACAACAAAATGATAACGGCATTGTTCCGATTTGAGGGTATTTATCTCTTCCTCAGGCACATCGAGAATAGTTTAGCAAGTTCCTCTTTCATTTTTTCACCTCCCCATCTGCTGTAAGTCCATCTTCTCCTTGCGATTTTCCGTTCTTGATCCCTCGAAGTACTTTATCCACTTCTTTCATTACGTCTGGGACTTCTACATTATTTTCTTCTGAGTCTTCATTTCCTAGTTCTTCCTCGGAGTAGTATAGTTCTCTGTAGAAATTTTCAAATATGTTTATAATTTCTTCCTTATTTCGTGTTACAGTCCCGTTTGGTCTCTTTTGCTGCAATTATTTGCTGCTGTTAGGTTTTTTCAGGCTCTTGTTCTCCTCAAATTGTATTTCTAAGAAAATTTTGGTCATATCTTCGTATATCCTCTCTTACTTTCTTCCTTACGGTTTTATTTAGTTCTATGTATTCAATCCTCTTTATGTAATTTTCCTCTTCTTTCATTTCCCTTCTTTTCTTCATCAAGAGTTAAGTTTCTTCTTAGATTTTACTATATTTTTTCTTTCTGGTGCCTGCTATTTCTTTGGCTGTTTCTCTTATAATCTCAGCCAGTATTTTATTTCTGCTATCGATGTCTTCTTCATCCTCTAACTCTTCCATGGCGCTGAATCTGTTGTTTAATTCTATCTCAAATGTCTGTCTGTGTTTTCCTACATTTTCCAGATCTAAACTGACGGATTTCCTCTCATAAGGTTCTTTCTTTCAAGCCTAGTATTTAGTTTCAGCTTACATCTCACCATACTATGATCACTTGAGACTTTGAAACTGTTCAGAACAGACACGTCTTGCAGAATTTCCCTGTTATTCGATAGAACGTAGTCTATTTTGTTTTTGGTCCCATTTGGACCTTTCTATTTCCACTTCCTCTGGGGAGGTTTCTTGAAAAATGTATTGGAAATGAACAGTCTCCACTGAGAATTCCACTAACTTCTCTCCTCTCTTGTTTCTTTTGCCAAATCCAAAGTTTGTCACTGTTCTGCTTGGTTCCTACTTTCGCATTGAAGTCACTCAATACAATTTTGTAATGTGATTTGCTACTATCCAAAATCTTCTGTATATCCTCGTATAGGTCTTCGACTTCGTCCTTCGGATGTGAGGTTGTTGGAGCATACACTTGTATAATTTCCATACTGTACCTGTAGTTTATCTTTATTACTACCCGCAGGGGCGGACAGGCAAAAAAAATAATGAAAGCAATAAAGAAAGAAAGAGAAAGAGAGGAAAGCTAAAACAGAAGAAAGCTAAATAATTCGGTAGATCACTGATTATTATGCTGCCAACACATACACCTCTTCATCCTTCCATCGGTAAGTTAACTTTTTCAATAGGGCCCTTTTGTTTCTGGATTTGTGGCTAGACCCATCTTTCACTATGGTCTTCTATTATTGGAAACTGTGTTTTAGTTTGTGCCTGGGGCCTCGGGCCCTTCTTTCATTATATTGTGCAGTTGGGGCCCTTCTTTCATTACATTGAGCAATTGGGGCCCTGGTCCCTTTTTTCATTATGTTGGACAGTTGGAGCCCTGGGCCCTTTTTTCATTATGTTGGACAGTTGTTCATTATGTTGGACAGTTGGGGCCCTTCTTTCATTATTGAGCAGTTGGGGCCATGTCCCTTCTTTCATTACATTGAGCACTTGAGGCCCTGTTCCCTTTTTCATTATGTTGGGCAGTTGGAGCCCTTTCATCGTTGAAGACTCGGGCCTGGTTTGTAGCTGGGCCCATATTAAACCACAGGCTGATAGGTCCTTTATGGATGTTAACACATCTTGTAGGTCGTCTATATTTGATAACTCAAGAATGGAGAAAAAGCGTATTTTTTTAAAAATATTTACTTTTGCCTTCTGATATGTACTTAGTATGTTCTATAATGCAAACCAAAGGAAATTAAATAATTTGAATTGTTTTATAATTTAAAAGCATTATCAGTCGCTTTTAATTGTTTTCCAAAGATATATTTATGATTTAGTTCGTTTTATAATTTATTGTTATTATTGTGGTAATTGAAATAGTTCGGGAGTAGGTCAATAGATGTCACAGCTATAATTTAGTGTTTACAAATGACGGGCGTTTTAAGAAACACTACATGAGTTTGACATTTAAGAGATTAGTTAACAGAACATCTATAAATGATTAAGTTGTATATTATTATTGTTTTGTACAATGATATATCAGATTAGTTGAAAAGCAATAATGTTAAACCGATATGAAGTATTAGCCGCAAGTATGTAAAACGCCATGTTAGGGTTTGTCATGTACAAGCATATCAAAGAAGGACCATATCGCCTACTACAGCTCCTCGCCACAGTATTCAACTTAGTCCTACGAACCGGATTCATCCCAGTCAACTGGAAAACTTCGAAAACCTTCATGTTCTTAAAACCTAACAAACCTTCGGACTCAGTTTCCTCATGCCACCCGATCCATCTAACCCCTACTCTCGGAAAGATCCTAGTCAAACGGCTTCACCAACATCTCCATGACCACCATCTTCTTCCCGACCACCAAGCAGGATTCCGCCCAGGCTATAGTATCCAGGACCAACTCCTAAGGCTTACCAACCATATAACAAACCAATATAATGTCTACGACCCCTCATGTTTAGTACTCTTTGATTTAGAAAAAGCATTTGACAATCTATGGCACCAGGGACTAATATACAAATTACTCAATTTTCGAATTCCTATTGCTTATGTTCGCTACATCTCTAATTTTCTCACCAACTGTCTCTCATATATCACCATTAACAACATCAGATCATATTCAATATTTCTTAACGCCGGTGTACCCCAAGGATCAGCTCTCTCACCACTATACCTTCTCTTCAGTTCAGACCTACCGTCATTGCCATCAAACATTCATCTATATCAATATGCCGACGACACCGCATTTCTTGCCACAGCGAAAACCATACGAGTCTCGTACAACAAATTAACAAAACTTTACAACCTGCGATCGATGTTTTCATCAAATGGTGTAACACCTGGTACCTCACCATAAACGCTAGCAAAACTCAAGCCATCATCTTCCTCCCACCCAAACATCGTTCCAAAGTCCGACGTAATCCCACTCATCTAAATCTCAGCCTAAATCAAACTCGTATTAAACCCTCTAAAGCAGTAAAATACATTGGCATAACATATGATCATCAGCTCACATGGAACCCCCACCTCAAGTATATCATAAACAAAGCCTACAATCGCCTAAATCTTCTCAAATGTCTCACTGGTACATCATGGGGACCGAAACATATTGTCATTCTCAACACGTACAAGGCATTTCTACGTCCTGTCCTCACCTACGGCCATGTTGCATGGATTCCCCCCCCCGCACGAAAATTCTAGAATAAACTAAAAATTCTCGAACGCCACGCCTTCCGCATTGCTCATAGAATTAAATTACCTAGCCCTACTGCAGACCTATACACCCCTATTACCATCCCACATATACTATTCCATATCGAATCATTACGCCAACGCATCCGATATGAAAACGATATGAAAGATTCCATCCTCTACTGCTTGACACCATGCATCACGATGCTGCATATACTTTCCACCATCCTCCTCTCATCACCAATCCCTTATCACTTATCATAAACATCTATCTCACCGTACTTGCCAACAACCACCCAGAAATTCCTCACCTGACTCCGTTCTCAGCCCCACAACCACCAGATTTTATCATTTCATCCGTTTCACAGTAATCCATCAATTACTAACAGGGTTCATCTCGTCTCACATTAGTGCCCCGAACCACCCCGGGGACAGAAGATAACATTCGTCAAGATTAACAATATAACTGTTGTGGTTGTGGCGTGTAAGCACTGCATAATATCATGATCACATTCACCTCACCATATTAATGATTACGATGCAAAATCGTAATGTCCCGACGCTTTATTTAATCAATTATTAATCAAGTGTTTCAGCTAAACCTCCTTGACCAGCACCAATCCAGCAATCCCCACAATCCATCAAAACTACATCCCAGAAAAAAAGCGTAACCCTTTAAGTGGGCATAGTCATGGCTTCACCATGACTATATTTTAAAAAAAATTGTCATGTAGAGGAAATCATATAGGAGAATGTGATGTTTTATAAACCTCTTGACTATTAACTGCTTGTTTTATTTAGCATTCAACTGCGTTTAGGGAGACGTATTATGAGTGCCGGGGTCTGCTGAAAGCAGCACAGCACTTTATAATAGTTTGGCTCTACAGGAATAGGTGGTATACTGAGTCGTCCCACTGTAGCAGCTTTGGGGCACGTAAGCTTCTTGTATCATTTGTTAGTGCGACGAATATCCAGCCAAGAATCCATTTACGCCCTGAGAATAAAATTAGCCGGAGACAAATACAGAATAGGCTCTGTGTTGAGAAGAAGGACACACAGCAACATCATTATTAATGTAGCGGACCATTTCGATATAGCGACGAGCTTCATTCCAAAGAGGTTTTTATTTGAGATATATATTCTACTATTATATACATAAAGTCTGCCCGTTACAGTTTATTTAGAACAGAAAACATGCTTCGTTTTTGGAATTATCCGCTGGAGCTTAGGCTACAGTGTTAACATGGAATTCTTTTCGCCAGCATAAATACCATAATTCTATCCAGCTCTGGAATAAAAGTGTTCTATCACAATCATGTCTAGTAGGTGATAATACCAATAAAGTACGAGATTGAAAATAATGGTGCAGGAAATTACTACAGTAGACGCAAAATAACGTGATTGCTAATCAGAAGACAATGCACGACGGTTTAGAGTAGGGCCTGCTCAGAATAGATGTAGCCCTGCAGTGAGCAATGCCGCTTCCTTAGCGGCCAAGTTATTATTTTTGCGTCTACTGTATGAGGTTGATTCACGTTACGTCACAGAGGTGTTTTGATCATGTGGTGCCGGTAAAAACATCCAAGGTACATCAGTAGCATTTGTAGAACTTTATACAGGCTACCTCAAACAATGTAAACAAATGACGTCCAGTGAAATTTGAAGTCTCAGTGAAATTTTTCTATCGATCTTGAAGTGTTCGATCTATGTTTTAAGGCTGACACAAGAGGGAATATTTCAACGTTTAGGCAAACGAAGGTCGTACTTTGATCGAACACTCCAACATTGATAGAAAAATTTCACTGAGACTACAATGACGTAGTTTGTTTACATTGTGTGGGTGGAGGTAACCTGTATAAAGTTCTACAAAGTTGCTGACGGACCTTGAATATTACGAATTTACAACTGCATAACGCGATGGCTCATCGCAGATGTTCATTGTACGCTATTTTAGGAATTGGTGTAATAGTCTGAGAGCCCTCCTTGGTAACCGCGGCCTAGGCCCTAATATACCCAGTCCGCCCCTGACTACCCGTGCGATTCTATCTGAAATTCCTTCAATTTCTGTTATTCGTGCCTTCAGGTCCTTATTAATTATAAAGCCAACGCCTGTCGATTATCCAGTTTCTGTTCCTTTGAAGTAGAACGTGTACCCCGACGGTAGTTCCAAATGTTCTTCATTCTTCCTCCACAGTTCTGATAGTCCTATGATGTCCCACTTAATCCTCTTGAGTTCATTCTGGAATCTTCTAATCTGTCCTCTCCTGCAAGTGACTGACAGTTGAGAGTCGCCACGTATAGGTCAGTTCGAGTTGTCGTATCGGTGTTCTAGCAGTCTATAGTCCAAATCCGGGCATTTTGACCCTCTGACTTCCTGCAGGACTGACCGCTGCCGTTGCCAGCTGCATTTCGTCCACCGAGCAATGAGGTAGTCCGAGGCTGTTTCCTTACTTGTACCATCATGCGTAAAGAAAGGAGGGGTGCTGACATTATACTCACCACGCTGTCAGCTAATGGGGGTTGGTGAGCATCCCATCCATGTTCGTTCGCCAAGCAGTTGCTTGGGTACTAACAAGCCCCACGACTTGAACGTATGGATTGTGCATTAGGCGTCTACCCCGGTCGGTTCCCTTAAGCCTTAGCCAGAGGAATTAAGGGATCTCCTCCCAGTTAGTGGAAGAAGCCTTTTGGGACTGATTAACTAATTCTGATGAAATTGACGTATCGATTTCACGGTCGTCATTCGTTGAATCTGCATCTTGCTGTTCGATATCAAGAGAAACTTCAACAGGAAGGTCTGCTCCCGGTTTGCCGGACCTGTCCCGGTTTCCCGGCCTCATATTTGTAATAAATAAATAATAAATCACAGCCATATTCAATCCACTAGTGGATGAGGCCTCTCCCCGAAGGGAGGAGTTGGTCTACTGCTCCCACGGTGACCAGACGGGTTGGGATCATATTTGTAATATTTCTTATCAAATAGTTGTGTTTTTATTGTTTTGATTTATTCCTAAATGATCTGAGCGATTTTTCTTCTTATTTATTATTCTCAGACTGTTTACTTATAACAGGAAGATTAGTCACAGTGGAAGGAGTTTCGAGGCGATGTTTGCCCTTGAATTTGTGGAAAACTTCTTCAAATTTTAGATTTCAATTCCTTCATTATTTCAAAAACAAAATGGGTGTTTTCAGGTTGTTGTATAATTAGCCCATACTAATTCCACACACCCTTATCTCTCAAAATAATACATTTACAGCAAACCTGACTTCAGAAACGTGTTTCTCTGAAACTTCTGGCCAAGAGTGACATATTACACGACCCCCTTCCCATTTAAGAAAACCAATGGAGATTCAATATGGCGGCCGTCAAGAACATACCCTCCAGAAGATAGCGCCTTCCATCCAGTACCCATTAATATGTATTTGCTTTCTATTTCCTTCAGCATTTTACAAATATAAGGGTATTTTCACACTTTTTCTTCATTCTTCAGAAACAAGAATCTGACTATAATAGTCATCGATATCTCCCAAAGTAATTGCTGCCAAAATTTGCACGTACACATTATTTTAACATTCTAAATGACGGAAGCAAAAAATTATATATTTTTTCTCTCACATCAGTATGTTTCCTTGTTAGACTTTGTTTATTCTCGAATAACTTAAATTATCGCGTGATAGATAGTTATGAGGGAAGTAAAACTTATTGTTTGATAAGAAATCAAGATATTGACAAAACGTTTAACTGCTATTATTTTTGCACTAGAAATATGGGGAAACTAAATGGAAACATGAATGCGGGAAAACCATGTGCAATATCATTTGATAGTTCCAAGACCGACTCTTTTAGAAATAGATGGGGCACAATAGTTCCGACTTCAACAATGTAAATCGGCTTAGGAGGGATATTTTTATGGAACTTCCGGATCATACCGCCATAATGGATCGACATCATTCAAAATAAAAATGGAAAGAGGTTAATATGAAGTATCGAACAAGAATAACTTTTTTTCGAGCAATATTATACACTAATTAGCTTGTGCATATCTAAAACGATTTACAACTTACAGTACTTTAAATGGAGACCAATTTGCTGTGTGTAACAGATGACAGATAACTACAGTGGCAATGAACATAGCTCCACAGATAGCATTCTTACGGGACAGAGTTACGGCAATGCGAGAAATGCAAGTCCTCACCACTCATAAAACTGTTCCGATCTCGCCACTTCATCACCTCGCCGCTGTGAATCTATGTTCATTGCCACTGTAGTTATCTGTTATCTGCTACGAACAGCGAATTTTCACCATTCAAAGTACTGTATGTTGTACACTGTTCTAGATATGCATAAACTAATTAGTGTTTGATATTGCTCGAAAAAATTATTGTTGTTCGATACATCACATGATCGTCATTCCATTTGAAAAAGTTGACGTCGATACATTATGGTGGATTTCAAGATGGCGGTCATGATCCGGAAGTGCCATAAAAACAGCCCTCCTAACACGATTTACATAGTTGAAGTCAGAACCATTGTTCCCCATCTATTTCGAAAAGAACTGGTTTTGGAACTATCAAATTATATTGTGCATAGCTTTCCCACATTCATGTTTCCATTTAGTTTCCCCATATTTCTAGTGCTCATTAGCAGCTAAAATTATTGTCAATATATTATATTCATTCCTACTTTATGACAGTAGTTGTTTCGTTTTGCTAACGCAAAGGCGAAGTGGTGAGGTCTACCTGTAAAATTTCATATGTTGTGTTTGCAACGTACATTTGTCTCTTGTTTTCCGATCGCGAATATTTCAGACTCAGAAAAAGTCATCGGTCAACTTTATACGAATCTAAATGAACAAAAAATATGTCTTTCTTTTTTATATTACACAATATAATAATAACACTTTCCTTTCTTTTACATGTTGTTATCCAACTATGGGAATCTTGACTGGGAGTGAACTCAATTTCAATATGAAGTACTCGTACATGTTGGTATCGAAGTGTACATTCAAGATCTTCCTGACAGATCTGTGTCTTCTCTGTGTTTTTACTTCTAGCAAGCCATTTTGTTTCTAATTTCCAATCAATATTTATTTGAACATATTGCAAATTATGCATGTACGCAACGCCAATTACCAAACCATATCCATTCTATTTGAAGTGACGTTTTTATTACTGGAATAATGCTTGGGGAGAGATGTTGTTTTGAAACAAAACTACCACTGCATAATTGTTTCTAATCGAAAAAATATATATTGTGCAAACGTAATCGTGTCGTTACTTGTGCTACGTTGCTTCAATTTTAAGTTTAGTCATATATTCTTACGAACAATGTGATCATACTTATCTGAAGCAGCGTTGCCATTCCTAGCACAATTATGCTAAACCTAGTATAATTTAAACTGCTTTAGCATCTGACATAGTGTCTTCGGCACAATGGCCAAACCTAACACAATCCTTCACTGTAACTAAGGAAACTAAATGTTCTTTGTGTGTACGTTGCTTGTTTTGCAGGGAAAGAAATGGACGTTCAGTAAGTACAATAATTACTATAAGCAGGCGCCAGGTTGTTGACTTTGAGTAAATATCGGCTTGCTAGAAATAATTATTACTATATAAAAATAGTACTAATATCGTTTACGGAATCGTATAGGAACATTAAACGTACTTACGTGATGGAAAAGCAAGCGAATTGAGGGTTGTTAAACCCATAGATATGCTATCTCTTTAGCCGTAACTTAAGCTACAGACTCATTTTCACTGATTATTTCGATTTCATGGTTTCTCACAAATTTTGTGCGGGAAATAAATACTTCGTACAAGAAAACTAATCTTCGAATTTCTTTGAATTATTGAGAAAACTAGCTACTATACCTGATATATTGGTGAGGTATATTTTATCAGTTCTGTAAGATGCCATTTCATGTGATTTAGATACTGATTGTTGTTCTATGTAAAGAAGTAATATCTGTCATTATTGTCAGATTTCTGTTCTATGTATTTGTAAATGATAGTGAATCTCAGAATTATGTATGATCGTTTAATGGTATATGCTTGCAATTTAAATGCAGAAATACAATAGGAATACGATGAGAAAATCTGTATTTATTTACAGTATATATTGCGAGAGTATTCTGATAAATGTATGTTAGATGTCAAAGATGAAGAGTTATTTTTAAATCTCGCTCGTCAAGATAAATAACCAGTAATTTGTTTTTATGTGATTTTTATAATAACTTTAGGAGAATGATAGTACAATAAATAAGCACTCTACTATTTGATAATTGTGTTTGTTGTGTGTAGTAAAGAAAAATATAATAACTGGAGTTCTAGGCTGAACCATACCTACTACCCCAAACTGAACTCAAGTGTACTGAAGTGGAACCAACCTCAGTCATCTCAATTGAATATTAAAGTAGTATTGTAATGATCTCATTGTTACATCTGTTCTGTATAGTAGCGCATAGATAAAGGGTAACAATACAACCTTAATAAAGGGCAACTAATATAACCTTAATAATAATAATAATTATTATTTTAAATATTGAAAAAGTAAGTTAACTTTTGCAATAATTTTATATAAAACAAAACATTCTGTTATCGTAGTGGTATAATGATATATGGGTCGCACAGCTGTGGACAGTGCTGCTCGGTTTTCGCCTCAAAGGGAGACCCGACACTGTGTTCATTTTCAAGGAAATGTATTTATATTATTAGAATTTTGTGAAAACCAGTACTGCTGCTTTGCAGTTAGTTGAGGGATCTACAAAGGCTAGATGAAGATAACCCCGAACAAAAATATCATGATGAGGGGAAGCAGCATAACCATTACCACTCTGAGGCTGAAGATGAATGACATCGGCAAGGCTCAGAGATGGACAGAGGACGACATCTTGAATGTCTAACTTTACTGCAAGGTCGTAGAGCTAACAACTGGACACCGGTAAAACATGTCAAGAAATAGTAAAAGATGACTCATGGATTCTCCTGGGGTAAAATATTCCGTAGGTAAACTAGTCCCTCATTCGGGTCTCCGAGCTGGGGCTGCTTCAGGGCCTACAAGAACATGATTAAGAAGGACCTTAGAATAGGAACATGAAACGTACGAACACTATACCAAACGGGCGCTCTTCAGGTGGCGGTACGCGAGACCGAGAAGTTCGAGCTAGACATATTAGCGATACAAGAAGTTCGGTGGGAGGGTGAAGATACTCCCACAGGGCAAGTACACTTTTTACTAGTCACACGATTTCGGAACACGATTCCTCATTAAGAACAGTATCCTTCAGGGGATTCAGAATATAGAATTCGTAAACGAAAGGCTATAAGATAAGATAAAGATAAAATGAATTGTATGGGCGGTAACAGCAACGAAAGGCTATCGTACGTTACGATACGTACTCGATGGGGCAACACGGTTTTATTAAATGTCTATGCTCCGACCGAGGGGCTACTGATAACGACAAATATATATTCTACGATGAGCTAGAAAGAATGTTTGACCGAATGCCGAAATATAATTCAAAAATTGTGTTGGGTGATTTCAATGCAAAGGTAGGGAGTGAAGAAAAATATATACCTACTATATGCAAATACAGCCTTAACGAAAAGACCAACAACAATGGAGAAAGACTTATAACTTTGGCGATTGCGAAAAACCTACTGGTAAAGAGCTTGTACTTTGAACACAAAGACATACACAAATTCAAATACAAATGGGTATCTTCGGGCGGCAAAACTCTCAAACCAGATCGATCACGTATTAGTAGACAGACCAAGATACGCCAACATAATGGATATCAGTTCGTACAGAGGAGTGGAGGGTGACACCGACCATCAATTAGTGATCACAAAAGTAAGGGAATAGTTATGCATCGCTAACAGAGAAAGCAAGGGCTCAAACAACTGAAATTTGAAGTTAAACGATTAAATAATCCGAGCATAAAAGGAGATTACCAACTCGAAGTCTCAAATAGGTTTGAAATCCTAGCTGACTCGAGTAATAATAAAGATAATAATAACAATGAAATTGATGTAAGTAAGATATGGGAGGCAATTCGTGAAACAAGAGCGCAGCGAAGGAACATGTAGGTTGGCCTCAACAAAGCAATTTAGGTTTGTGCATTATGTAACAAAACCAAAATAAAAATATAATATCAAATTAACAGTTGACAATGAACTTTTAGAATGATTTGAACTTACAGAACAAAATTTTACCTTACTTCACACCCATTAAACCGAATTTCTTGAAGAAAAGGAAAATACTTTCACTATTAAATATGCTTAATAACCAAGACCTTAATACTGCATTAACAAAAAACATTGCAAATATTAAACCGAAAAAAGGTTAGGTTATAAGGGTTCAATAAGACCTGTATTGGAGGGGAAGTTAGTCCATGAAGACAGTGATAAAAGTACAGAGTTAAACTGAGATCAAAACTTGTGTCAAAATGAGCATAGTGACAACTGGAGAAACAAGGAAAAATGTTTAGGAACAAGGACAAATATTTTGGTCCATGAAAAATACAAAATAAAGGAACCATCAACCTTTGAACGTAAAGGGACAACAGTATCGAGCTAAACCCAGAGCAAAATTTATGTGAAAATCAGCAAAGTTACAATTGACAGGACACAGGGTAACTTCAATGACAAAATAAGAATTAAAAAGCTGTGACAAATAATACATTTTCAACGGCTTTTCTAGTTTCCATTACGTAAAATAAGTTTTAATATATTTTATCAGAAAATCATTCTACAAACTATAGAATAATTTCGGCTTTAGACAAGCGAACATACGAGTCATGTTGTAAAACATGTGTGCAGGCAGCGTAGCTCAACGTTAGAAAGGGGGATATAAGGGCGTTTATCTCATTCATTTGATCTTCCTCACTTTCACAGAAAATCTTGGAGTAAAATGCATGTAACACAAGTATTTTGTAACTATACTGCTTCCAAAACATCCACATAAGGCAAGAAGGTGATCTATTTCCTATTAAAAATGAATATGCATCGGATTACAGCACGATGCTGAGTTCCTAGAATTCCTGTTTCAGCAAGCATCTAGGCAACAAACGTGAGATCGACGTTAATAGTAAACGATTTCTATATTATCTGATGAGCAATTAGGTGTATTACAAACCATATTAATAATTTTGCTTCGTCCACTGATTACACGTAATTCTGCATTGTTTGGATTTAAATTAGATTATTGTATAATTGGAGGAAGATCTAAAAGTCACCCCTGTTATCAGTGTTCGAAGTGGGAAAGAAACAGAGACGGTATGTTTTCCTAATATTTGCCTAGACAATTTAGACATTGATATAAGAATACGTATAGCATGTGTTTCTGTAACGGTATGCGTTAAGCTCTCAATAACCAGAGCCGGTATGCTATACCGGTGCATACCGCCTCACTTCGACCACTGTATGTAATCACTTATAAGTTCTCAGAAGTTATACAAGGTTTGGTTATATAGATTTTAATTTTATCTTTATTAGGTCTTTTATAACGCTGTGTACTTGTGTCATTGATGAATGGATATCCATGGATGGATAGCCTCATGGATGGATACCGAATGCATTGCATTACCTAATATTCTGTTTGGGTTTCTACCATTTCAAATTTTACAGCTAGATCTATTGCTTTGTCAAATGTTAAAAGATCTTGTAGGTATATTTTACGTAAACCATTGTCAGTTAATCCAAGAACAATTTGATCTTTGCTTGCAATATTGTCTTTTACTGGTTGTTCCTGTTGTTGCACTAATCGATGAATAAAAAAATATCACAGCTTTCTGACAAGCCTGAATTCTTTAACAAACAAAAAGTAACAGTTTTGGAAGTATACCATTTCTTTCCTCAGACACTCTACAACTGATATTAGACAAAATACTTAATCAATAAAGAAAGGAGATCGTCTATTCTTTTCACTAATAAGGGATCACTACTAATTAAAAGTTCCCTTTTCTTCCCTAACGCTGCCCTCCCAAGGGCAAGCGTACCTACCTTTCATCTGTCAAATTTGATTGGCCACAAGATCACAAACAACTTTTAACTGATAATTGCCGGGAACACCTCCTCAGAAATATATTTTCTCTAAAGCAAGTCCCTTGCTACACCGGCTTACTAGATATAGATTAGCAGTTTTCAATCGCCGCGCCGGTCGCGGACCAGTATCGATCCAGGAAACGGTTGTACAGGCTGTCGGAAAATTAATATATTCAATTATTTAACACTCATTAAATTTTACATTTCCTTTGCAGAAAAACCAGAATCTAAAAGTGTGTTTGCACCGTTTGATCGTCAAATAAACCTTTAACTTAGTTGCATTTTCCCGGTCCCTGAAATATTTTTCCTATAGTCTTCCGGTCCGTGAGTATAAAATAAAGTTGAAAAACACTGCTATAAATCATTTTGTTGCACAGTCGCCTGTACCTGCAACAGACATCCACGAAATTTCTTTACTGATGAAGACAACAGAATCTGCTGGTTCTGGGATCTTGATTGACTTTTCACTTTTTCATTTTTTTTAATCAGCCCCAATTTACATCAATGAGGCTTTTTAATCATCCCCAAAGAAGATTCTCTTCTAGTTTGGGTAGCATAGGACCACGAGATATATTGAAACTCGACAAAGAAGAAACCAACCACATGGAGAGGCTCTACTAATGAGCCTTCAACAGTATATGTGTGTCAAAATAAGCAGTTTCTAAGAGTAGTGACATTGTTCCCATGTAAGATCGCTAACACTCACCGTTACACGGTGTTTGTTAGGTAGTTTTCTATACGGGGAAATTTGAAACAAGCGAGGCAAAGGCCAGTTGGAGGACTGTTCACATGAGTTATCTCTAGGATTCAGCAGCGAGCATCCTATTTATATGAACAATGGTGCGTTCGAAAAATTGCAGCGAGACCTTATAATGACACCTCAACCACCTTCCCAGGCCCAGTAGTTCCAAAGTTGTAAATTTCCCTCCCCGAAACTCTGAAACCGCCCCTGAAATCTTGATAAATAATACTGATTCGAAGTCGTCTTGCCGAGAACTTTGTAACGACACTTCAAACACTTTGCTCGCCTGAGTATTGTGACATTGACGTCATGGTTCGGAATTATACAAATCTAGATTTAAGGATTTTTTAAATTTATTCATGCGCATGAACTTTTAATAATTCAAGTGGAGTAAATTAGGTTATGTAAAATAAAATTGATTATGTAGAACAGGTCAGAGCGGACTTGCTCAGAGCACATACGTTGACAACTTTAGAGAACTTTAAAAGCTACTATATTCCAAAATTCAAAGGGACGTTTTAGTTATCTTGTAAGAAGATTAATGTTAAAGAACCTGGTAATGTCGCCAACCTATTCCAGGAAATTACTCACCAATTTATCAGTTCACAGGAAGAGGAATTACTATAATTTCTCACGCGTAAAATATATCTCGTACTACAACAGCAGGTGTGTGTAAGAAACTCGATGTGTCATAGTAACAAACAAGTATGTTCGTGATCATGTACAGGTAATTTTTCAAAAATATTATCAAGAAAACATCGAATTACTATCCACGATATTTTCCAGTAATTCAGACCCTTCAATCGACAAACAACACGTATTGTTGAAATTATTACATATCATATTATTCCTAATTTTTCCTCGGAGCGGAAACACGTCTTCCGTTTTCCCACACATATTCCTTGATTTCTGAAGAAATTAGTAATCGATCATCAACCACATGAGAAAACCCAACTGTATTCCCTTCTCAGAGTCACTGAGTGTGAGTGGCCCTAATCAGTGAAAAAAGATAGAAAATGAAAAATTGACTTATAAATAAGAACTTCTCATTCTATCGAGAGGTCGTTTTTAGTCAGATTATCGACAGCTATAGATCAGAGACAGACAGACCGTCAGAGACTTTGCTAGAAGGAACTCTTGTCTGTCACGCCGTTAAGTGGAAAAGTTAAAGTATAGTTCTCTAACTTAGTCATCTTGGAAGTCATTTTTAAAGACGTATTTTGATTTATTAAAATCATGTTGTACAAGTGTTTGTAATGAGACCCAGTTCTATCAGGATAATTAAGAATGAACAACATAGACATTTCTTAGACTGTGAAATGCGTGACTCTGAAAATTTATATAACTTTATATCCAACTTTGAGTTTCTTCAATTCGTTATGTGTGAGGCTAAGAACTTATTTCCAGTGACGCTAGATTCCTTTACCTGTCATCGAAGTTTAGATGAGTTCAAGTACTTTCTGTTATGAATGGTATTATGTATTGAGTATTTGTCACATTTGAATTTTGGAGTGATGACACAATATTTTTGTAATGTTAGCTTGATGTAATTCTTGTATGAATGTGTCGTTCGGCATATCTCGCTGATGTTGTCTGATAATCGCTAAAACCGACTTACTATCTTTCCGTGACCCAGTTTTGTTTTACATAGGTTTTAGGTTTAGGTTTTAGGTTTAGGTTTTAAAGGTTCAGTCTTAGTTTTGCAGAAGTCGAGGTACTCTGGCAACTGCCAAACTCTCTACCAACTTTTACTTTCAGCTCGCCCTGATGTGAAACTTCTATCCTCATACGACGAGTGCTCGCTAAAAGATGTCATATTATATTTTATTCAACATGTTATGTTTTACAACGTAGATAACCAAACCGCTTTGTTAGATAACGGTAGATTCACAGTTGAAAATAGACCCCCTCTCAACTCAGGAACCGCCCCTGTAATCTGGATGATATTAGTTTGAAATCGTCTTGCTGAGACCTGTCTAACGATTCCGAACACTGGGATCGTACTTATAAGAGCTGAGGATATACCTATTGGCATAGTATAACAGAGAGGGGCTCTGTTGTAGGTTGGTCGTAAGTAATGCTCTATTGATTGAAAGAGGTTAAATACATATTTGTGACTTTACTCACCATCTAGAAGATGGTATGGACCTTTGCAGTGCGGAACTTGAACCCGATTCCTTCTTGGTAATAGTAGCTTGTGGTTCTGGCACGCTGTTGAGGAGCACTTAGTCTATCTACTGCTCTGACGTAGTTGAGTTGACGTTTGAATATTGACAATTGATATTTAACTTCTGACATAAATAAATATGTTTCCTGATCTTTTTATTAACTTATACAGTCCCTGTGAAAACAACAAAGCATCCAGACTCGGGTTTGTGGTGGTCCACAAAGTCTCTGAATATGTACGGAATAATCCAGCACTATCTTTCGATACCTTTTCCAGACGGGAAGTCAGATCACGTAGT
Organism: Lepisma saccharinum; assembly: GCA_022664845.1. Lineage (NCBI taxonomy): Eukaryota > Metazoa > Arthropoda > Insecta > Zygentoma > Lepismatidae > Lepisma > Lepisma saccharinum. The sequence goes on from JAGDQP010016830.1 coordinate 16,929, forward strand.
TTAACTTTACATACTTGGTTATATACACTGTTACATAATTTATTACATATACTTCTGTTTTGTTCTATGCGATAAATGTTTATTCAACATTAATGTAACATTTTTATTCTTATGTTATGCAACTGGACAATGCACTTTCTGGGTATTTTCTTCTCCACTTCTCGTCCTTGATATGATCCATATGAATCAATATGAAATCGGGGCCAAAATACTGCGGTACCTTACAATATTGTAGACATATCTGCTGTTAGGTATCCAGATGCATACAGACCGCGCGATGCAAAATAAAATCTATGTTGATTGCGTAAACGGGATCAGACGGCAGTTTGCTTTCGAAAGGTGCTAACTCCTTAAAACGAGTAACCAATTCCGATGTATTGCCTTTCTTCATAGAAACGTCGTGAAAAGGTGCAAGTGGTGTTGCGGACATTTTTTTTATTTTAAATGCTTAGATAGGCTCTCTTTACTTCACACGATACATAGGAACCGACGAAAAAGTTGGTTTGTGTTAACGTGTTCATCTTTGTCTTTAAATTTTATGGTTTTTGCCACATGCAACTGGATCTTATCCTTGGATTTCATTACAGTTTACACAAACATCAGCCACTAAGTCTGTAGCTATGGACATCAAAATGTTCGATGACGTTTTAGAAGGGTTGTGTGACAGCATCCAGACCATCATCTTCTGAAAGTCCTTATTATCCTTAGCATTCTTCGATTCTCTCAATTCCACAAGCTAATCCGACCTTCCTGAGGAAGCACAAGAATAGTTTTCAACAGCATCTATGCGTGTAGAATCAGGCACTGCAATACCTAAATTACTGTCACAGCTTCAGTCATCCCTGTGTTAAGCTTCATCGTACTTGTTCAATTGTGATGTCCATCTATATGTCAAACCAAAAACTTTTGATTCTTTCGAAAGGTGAAGTAGCCATGTTTGACGTACTTGCCATATTCCTGACGAGAAATTATCTTTTAGAGTGGCAACTTTGTTGTAAGTACATGTGTGCGTATATTGCGTAATTGAAATGGACACCCGTATGCAAGTCATGGTCTAAATGTGTAAATGTGGAGTATCCAATTGCTAGAATGTCCGGCCTTAGTAAAGAGAGACATGGCTTTGATAATTTAGTAGTACTAAATTCATAGTTTTTCGGTGCGACTTGCGATAGACACCTCTTGTAATTCACCGTTCAGCATATTCAGAGCATCAATTATAAATTCAGGGCTCCATTAGATATGTATTTGAATAAACCAGAGTGGAAACGTGAATTTCACTTTTAAACGAAGTGGATAGATCAATCTATTCAAACGATCCATTTAAACTAAATAAATAAATAAATAAAGATGGCGGCGATTTTACCAAGATGACATAATTTTACCAGGTAGGGTTCTTGGAGATTTCTGGTATGTTGTTCATGGCAACATTTTGAATATTGTACCAATTTCCAGCTTTTAAATATTGCTCTTAAATTTTGTATAACCAGTTTCATGATCCGACGGCAAATATACAGTCAGAAAGAACACCCCGTATACACACAATTAGAAATACCAACTTCCCTATTAAAGACGAAAAAACTAAAATTGTCATTTAACTTAGCAAAATGTCCGGTTTATTTCAATAAAAAGGTTAGAAATGTAAATTTAACATTTAAGCGAAGTCGATTGCTAAATCCATTCAGCTATGAATATTGAAAAGTAACAATGGCGGTGGTATTTTCAAGATTACGTATTTTGGTAGGTTGTTCACAACATTATTCTAAAAATCGTTACTAATTTTGAGCTGCTAGCTATTCAAAGTTCCAGGTTTTCATGATACTCGTCTATTTGCACTGGACTACCATATTTCAATAACAATAAACAGAAGTAGTAAAACATTGTAATGTTGTAATTTTAACAATAATCACAAAATATCTTAAAAAATAATTATAAAGAATAATTTATTGTTGAACTTAAGTGTTATAGCAACTAAATGTTTTAAAAATTCAAACCATCCTATTATCTTACACGGTTTCATCTTCATGCAGGTGGTAAGTTAATGTACTCTATTTGTATTTATTTCCTTTTGCTTTTATTAGAGATATCCTCACAAATGGCAAAGTAAGAAGAAAATTATAATTTAGAGTGGGCTGTTAAACGAAATGGTAATGTTTTTAACAATTAAAATAATTTTAAAATTGTTTTTGGCCTGCTAAAAGATAATTTCATTTTGCCTGTTTCAACATATTTCAATGCAAAATATATATTTTCTTGCTTTATTATCAAACTTGTACTACATGTGAACAATGAAAACAAACGAGTTTTCTTTCAATTCCGAGAAATTGAGCATAAAAAACATGAACAAATGTTAACAATTTCATTGTATTCCCAGAAATAAGTTTTTTTTTTTGTTACGGCGGTATGTCTGTTAAGATACATTTTTCTATTTCTATTTAATTGGGGTTCTAGACAATAGTTCTTGCTACTATTATTTGTCAAAATCAGTAAGGGACTTCGGATGGACACTGACAAGGCACGCAGGCTCGAATCCTGCTGACACTCATCCTGGTTGAAGTTCTTTAATGTGTTAATCGATTATATACGAGGAAAATTCAGTTATTTTACACTTGAGAAAAGCCGGTTGCTGCATTCTCCTCGCATATTTTTATAAAGCGCTCTCCGAAGTACATCACCTCTCAGATATGAGGGGCTGAAGCTTTACATTACCATGAACGCTAGCAAATGAAAGTTTTTAAAATAATGTTTGTTTATTCTTTTCTTTCTCCATGGTTTTTGTATTTTCCACCCTTTGTTTGTAACTTTTAAAGCATAATCAAACCAGCATAGAGACGTCATATACACGTCAGACATAGGTCAGAAAGTAGCGATATGACGCGATCAGGACGCCTTTGAGCTTCTTGGGAATTTGTAAACGCATAATTTGTAGTTTCCTAGCACTTATTTAGCTGACTATCGTCAAAACGTTTTGATACACGAATGTGTTGGTTCTTATTACAAGTATCGGACGTAACACTACCTGGTCCATAAACAGTTACTAGTTAGCGTGGAATTGAATGTCATGTTAGGTTCAGTTAGATTGGATCAGTTCAATTTGACATCCGGAGAATTATCTAAAATTCATCTGAAAAAAATAATATATATATTCGTAGACTGCACACAAAACTTCTTTTGTGAATCACAAGGAAATTGTTCAATGGGATCGAAACAAAAACTTTTTGAACGAATTCGTTAATCTGAAAAAATAAATAAATCTCCTGAGGGAAAATACTAGAAATTTAGAATTGAATAGGCCCTAATTTGATTTGAATTTAATTATTGCCTTTAGCATCAACAAACAGTTTACGTTGCATGTTAGGATCTTTATAATGAAGAACTGTTTAGATATCTAAGAAAAGAACGAAAGCAGAAGAGAGTGTGAGCGTAGTTCGTCTCGAGTGATACCAATTTATTAACTTAACCAAGCTTCAAAGATAATGTTTTATCGAATATTGAAAAATCTTGACGTTTACGTGAGTACTCATGTACGTATGATGATTGTCTGTATCAGACAAGGATATATTGTGAGCAAAATATCTACAAAAATATTCGCCATACTTTATCACTGAAGATAAGGAAGAAGCGTTTCAAAGGAAATCCCTTACAAAATTAAGTAGAAGATATACGTTGAACATTCGTCTTCAGATACCCCTCCTACTTTTGACCTCCTCACATTAGGTACACTTGTGATACACAACACTAACGAGATATTTTTCGAAGATGTGTACTAAAATTTGATGCAATATTTTCTTTCAGAATCCTGTAGTTTAACATTTGAATTTTTACTACTAGCGAGTATATACGGTATGAAGGTTTGAATTCGGTTGATACTATGTATTCTCTTGAGGTGATGTAAATTTTCTAAACTATAAAATAAACATGATTATTTCCAAAACCTATAAAGGGAAAACAAATAAAAGAACAAAATCTTGAATACATTGTCGACTCTAGAAGCCAACGGACAGAAGTCATCGAAGAATAACGTTCGAGGGTAAATCTTTTATCTATAATCCAAAATTGATGGGATACAAAATTGTCATTCTCGTACATGGAATCATTTTAGTCTACGTTTTCATTGTACAAAATATGAAAGATTTGTCTCACATGTAACTTGGGTTATATATAAAATATTACATTGAACATTTTTACTTTGAATGTCACTAGTACTCCTTGGGTCTTAGACTCATCAATTAAACTTACACGCTCATTCAAGTGTGTTTTAAAAGCACATCTTTTCATTAAGGCAGTCCCAGAAATTTCGAGTTATAATTTTTTTCGTGTACTTTTTCGAGTTATAATTTTAGTTTTTAAACTCTATCTCCTCCTCATTACACGTTTCCTGCTCTCGTGTTTAGATGCTTGGGATACCATTCGTGAAATACAGAAGTAAATAATAACTGTGCTACATGTGAGATCTCATTGAATGTGTCTAGTTTTAGCTAACTGTAACAGTAAAGTTTCTGCAGTCGTCACTGTGTGTCATCTACTCAGCTAATTCTCAGAGAACAGTTATCGTGTAACTGAAGCTACTTTGACATTTAATCTAATGCTATCTATCACTTTTAGGTATTCTTATTATCACCTATCAATCATATTTAATAAAGTGACCTAAGTAAATCGAATGTAAAACATTGCTTAATGTATATTTGTCAGTCCGTCAACAACTTTCAACTGTGGAACTACTAACTCAGGAACTACAAGGGTTATGAAGGTGGTTGAGGTGTTGTTAGAAAGGTCTGGGCGAGAGGAGTTCAAAGTCTCATCATCGTTGTCCATCTGTCCGTAAAACAATTTCAACTGTGGAACTAGAAACTAAGAAACTACGAATGTTATAAAGGTAGTTGAGATATTCTAAAGGTCTAGGCGAGACGAGTTTACATTTCCCTCGACCATGTGCACTTGTCTTCCCGTTCGTCGACAACTTTCAACTCAGAAAATATTGGGCTACACAGGTTGATAATGTCTCGATGTGACGAGTACAACATCGTATATTGCATCTATGACTGCCAGTTCATAGACAATATTCAACTGAGTATGTACTAACTTCAAGATCGACTACAGCTACGAACGTTTTTGACTTTGAGTTTAATTTATAAGGCGTTTAGGCAAACGAAGTTGCCTGCGGTGTAGTTTGAGATATCTCGGAGAAAAGAGTTCATAATTCCTTAAATGGTAAAGATCGGATGAGCGGGTCGCGATAAAGTATTCTATTTTCCTATAGTAACTAATTGGGACAATCGACAACCCCCAACTGAGGAACTTTCAAGCCTTTTTCTAAACATATTCTTATCATGTTATTTTAACATATCATTTATAACTTTTAATAGCTGAACCCTGGTCTCATTTGGTGCGCCGTTGACCCAGATACAGACGACTCGCCGACTCGGTCCGAAACTTACTCAAATGACCCAATTGACCTAGTTTTAACAAGAATGACTCGACGACTTGGACTTGACACAATTGACGACACTCTTTCAGCCGGTGACCCGAACGCCATGTGTCATCTCAAAGAAGTATGTTTAAGCTGAAAAGTTGTTTGAAGGCGAATCAAGAATTAACAATATCATTTTTTTTCATTAGATATGAGAACTTTATTATTTTAGAGTTTAATGTTTCATTTCTATTTAATTCTTCAAACCTAAAATTCTTTCAGAATAGTTTTTAGGAGCGAGAGTTTCTTCGACACTTCCGGGTGTGTTCTCGCTATTTCCGACAATATTCCTTTTATTACTTTTGACAGAAAACCCATTTTTAAGTGCTCTGGGGCTAACACCCCGGTCCCAGCCACCTCTCAATAAAAAAACTTGTAATATGCAACAGTGTATCATAAGGATAAACTTTGCATTGCCCTCCGGATCACCGCGTCAGACAGGATCCAAACTTGTCCCGTTTCAGCTGTGGATTCTTTATTTTCGTTACAGTGGATGAGGGAGGGACTATGCTTACGGCTTCGTTGAAATTCGTTTTGTTTCAAAATAAGAACATTATGCAGGCATTTACTTTAAGTATTAAAATACACAGATTATTTATTATATTCTGCGTAATTCCCAAATTGTAATTTTATCAAGGCATCATGCATAGATCTCATTTATTGTCCGTAATTCCTAATTTCTATTAAGGCCCTCTGCTTAGTACGCGGTGCCCTATCAAAAATAATCAGAATATAAACTTCATAAGAAAATCGATAGTTCTACGATAACTATCAACAAATAGAGCATTTTGAACAGCAGTTATGTTGACAGTGTAAATTGGATAGATTATTTATTTGAGTTTCTACCATGCAATATTTCTCAGAGATTTTCATATTCTGATCACTAGACTGTTAAATAATAATGTGTATGCTGCTTACAATAGCTTAAAGGGTATTGAAACGAATGCAGGTGTCATCTTTCGGCAATTTATTCTACAAGTTATGTACAGTAAATGATTTAGTGAAGTTAATTTCGTCTCTTTCAACAAATTTATTTAATTTTACAGGCAAAGTGAAAGAAGATGTGGAAATTTGCAAGTGTTTATAAGTGTTCTACTACTTGAAGTTTGCTAATATACATATTTTTTGCATCGTTGCCCATAAATGTTAGATGTCTTGTTCCATATATGTTTCTTTTCTCTCCTATTTCTGAATTGGCAGAAAATTGCAAAGTTGTGGGGTTTAAAAAGGGGCTGACAACGTCTCCGCGAGATGAGCTCAAAGTCAAATATATCATCTATGCCCATCCTTCAACTGACGCTCTACTAATTCGAGGAAATTCTATGCACAGGAAGGTGATTGAGATGTTGTTTGAGAGGCCTCGTAAAGGCATGCTAAAACCCAGATAGATAATGATGATTGGATGAGCAGGTCTCGAGATAGAAGTTGGATCTATTTCCTCATAGTAAGTAATGGGGAAATGCGTCAACTCTCAACTCTGGAATTACTTGCACTACGAAGGTGGTTGAAGAGTCGTGAAGATCTCGGCAATATGAGTTTAGCCCGATAGATGATTCAGGTTGGATAAACTGTTCAGGGGTAAAGGAGGGTTCTCACTTCCTCATAGCAATTAATGGGGACAATCAACAACTTTCAACTGAAGAACCACTGAGGCTAGAAAGGTGTTTCAGGTTTCCTTTGTAAGGTGATAGTGAAACTCTTCAATCGACTCATAGTTAATCAAAATAAGTTGCTCGCTGCTAAAATCTGGCGGTGGAACACAGTTTCAATGGAAATTGGTAGGGAAGAGTTGTACACAATACACGATGAAAAGCTGTTAGAGGAAGCAAACAGTGATTACAGGAATCCAAGACGGTATCTTATGTGAAGTATCTATTTCGGTAAAATATCAATGACAGAATCCTTGCACCAAAGCTATATTTTGTTTTTATAACTTATGTATGTTTACATTCGATAAAATATATACTTGTTATAAAAGTAGTTCCAAAATTTAATCATTTTTTTAGCTCAGTTATATTTTTTTAGATAGTATGGTTTAAACACCTTCATATATGTATGTATTGTCAGTCAGAATCCAGTCAAACTGAGTTACTGAGTTAGTGAATCAGCAAAGTAATTATATTTTGCCGCTTCTATATAAGGAAGTATTCTACATCCAAAAGAAACCTGATTTAGTACTTTCGTAGAACACATGCAGAACTGACTTTTCAGTAGAAAAATTCACTAGCGACTTCTTCCTAGAGATATATTTGTAGACAAAATACTTCAGGTAAAAGTACATTTTAATTTATTAAATGACGTGAACATAATTAATAAAGCCACTTGCTCTTCCCAACAAACTTTAACATTAATTTTTCGTTCAATTTTAAAAGGAAAGCCGACCTACACAACACAATGATAATCCGTGCAAAAATCATCAACAGTGAAATTTCTGGTGAATCGTCGTCTCTTCTGTTTTTATCAGTATATTGATGACGAAAGGGGTTATTCAGAAAAATAGAAAATGGTCAACGAAATTTCTTTTCGGTGGGCTGCTAAAGATGCACTCCGAAGTCAACAAAAGAGTGGATATTGCACTTGATTGGATATGTGAAAGAAATGCACCCAAAATTCAAAACCTACAATTTTTTTCACATTGCAATTTGCACAGATAATATAGGCCAAGAGGAGGAGAAGGCAAAGCTTGGAGCCAAGCACCGGACTCAGGTGAATACGCTGCTAGTAGCCTGGCTTTATCTTCAAGACAAGTAGCGGATTGTAGTAACTGTGATTGTGTACGTTTGATGATAGGATCGTCCCAAGAAGACTGAGAGCTATTGGCATCCAAAAGAGAAGAACTTGATCCACTTAACGTAGACCATTTTGCTGAACAATCTTGAATAGAGGCGTCCGGGTCGAGGCAAAGGCCCAGTGGAAGGATCGACTCAACGAGACGACGAGAACCATGGAAAGACGCTAAAAAGGACGGAATCGCCAAATCCATGGCCCGACGAATGCCAAGTCCACCTGACCGAACGGGTAGGGTAGCCTGTAACCAAGCCTTGCAAACACTGAACATGTGCGAGTAAACAGTTTATAATTTTTAAATTTAAATTTGGATTGTTGTATTATTCTGTATCTACAATCGACAATTCGCATTGAAGACTAGCAAACAAATTAAGGACAACATTATAATGAACTGACGATTTTTATAGCAATAAAAACTACGGTCTGAAAAGAAAATAGAATATTCTAGAGTGCCATTATGTGTGGCATAATCAGAATAATTTCTACGATTTCACCTTTGATTACTCAGTTGTTATTGTAAGAGACTACATTGTTGAATTACTTTTAACTGTTAATAATCGCTTCCCAATCTTAAAAATAATCTTCGCCACCCCTATTAGTGATCCCGCTTCCCCTTCTACGAAATCCTGGCGCTGTCCCTGCACAAAAAAGACATGTGCAATATATCTTTATTACTAATTATGGCCTATTTACACCGATGACGCCACAGGGCAAGAATCGTTCCGCTCAGTGGGTTGGAGATTCAGTTAACTTACAACATCTATTAACATATAAGGATATGGACCACCACTCACGTAATCTTGTTTTTCATAAAATTAACTTTCCTCTAAATTCTGTATTTTACATAATTTCTGCAATAAATTGTCCATAGGTGACACTGTCGTCCGCTGCTATTCTTTATGTATATTCTGGCCAAGGGAAGAACTGATACCAAATACTAGACAAAATTAATAAACAAAACTTTTGTATTGGAGAAATTTTGTACTGTTGCAACGTAATCATTTACTCGGATTTTAATTTTGCGTTCTCAACGTAATTTTTCTTTAAAACTTTCTATCGACTTGTACTTAGCATATAATATTTATCATCTAAGTTCCTAGATTCTTAGAGGCCATTATTTACTGATAGTTATTTTTCATTTTTCCCACGTTATCTTGGAATTTTTATGTGCAAAGGGTTTGAATACTTTACTCAGGAAGAATGTTGAACGTATTCGATGCTTTTAGCAGTTACTTGTAAATTTTTTTAGAGTTACTATCCTTGCATTGGCATCATGTTCTGACATCGACAGAAAGATAGTTGAAAGTGATCCAATATAATCACTTTTCAGATATATTTTCCTTGCTCATTAGAAGGATACAGAATTTACGTGATAACCTGCTAACAAACTATATTAAAAACAACTGATGTATCTTTAGATGAACCTATAATTACTCAAATGGAACATAATCTCACATATTGTTACTCATTTGGGGGAGTATCTAAAGAAAGCCCTTTTCCCCTTAACTACTTTGTTACTTTTATTGGAACTTCCTATATTACTTCTTATACATATAATTATATCCCGCACAGTTATGCATCAAAACTCTATAAAATAGGAGGACTCAGGGAGGTGGATAACGTGATTTTTCCTTCTGTGCTTCCCCAGTATCTAACCAAAGTCAGTGACAAACTTGACAATTAATAGTATAAATATATATATTTCATTCAATTCTGCTTTAATAAATATCAAAATATACATTAATAGCTTAGCATGATCCCGAAGGATGACAAGTTTCCTTAATTGCTGTAGAACTTACAAGGAATAAAACCAGTGTTACATTTTCGAAAATAATCTAACCTTCCAAGAACCCGGAATTAGAACCTTAACAAAATGTAGACACTAACAAATTGCACCGACCGGTCGTGGCTCAGTGGATAGCCGCAGCTTGGCTGCTGTAGTGAGTCCAAGTGTATTCATCGCGCTCCGTGATTACAAGAAATCGTGTACAGTTACAGTAGATAAATACGTAATTGGAATGGTTGTGAAGAGAATTAATACACTATGTTTGAACTTTACAACAGTTATTCAACGTCCAGCAACTTATAAAGTACACGATTTCATGTACGAAGTGCTTCGATTGAAAGGACAAATATGAGCGATTCAAATCGATGGGTATCAAAAATGTGTTTACGTCAAATTAGTTTCAGCTCTTTTATGTGAAAAGATATTACCTGAATATCCTAATAAGTAGAGTTTAAAGATAAATATCAGAGCATTAAAATGAAAGTGCAAGTGGCGGAAAAAAATATCTTGCTCGCGAAATCGTCAATGGTCCCAAGTGAACTGCTCCATTCTGACATTCATGGTGTGACGTCGAAGAACGCAATAGTAAAATCAATTAACGACGAACATTATAACTCAGGACATCATTATCGTGTACCGACAGTTCGCAAGTTAATGTATACTGAGCCACAAAATGAAATACCTACGTTGTGAAGATCTCCAACCAACGTTATTTAACCCAATATAACAATCAGGTGAAATGTTGTTATAAAAGTCACAGTTTTCTTCATACGTATCAGGAATGTAATCGACGTGTTGTAAGTAGTGCTCAACCTGAGAACGAAGTGTCGATACTTGCGGGTCCCGTTAGTCTTATTTTTAAGCGAGAAGAATTTCCGCCGGTTAGGGAAGATTATGGCAAGATTAATGACTAAACTATAGGGCTATTTGGTTTTGAGAATAACAGTGCTCAAGCAGTAGGATCTAAGATATCAGCTGATGGTGATAACAGTAATGTGGACCGTCAAAATATAGAACAGTCAGCCGCTCCGGGGGTAATAGAGCAGCAAGAATTCTAATCTAAGATCAAACATACATTAGCTGGTGATCAAGTGCAGCAACAAGATTATCAACAAGAATAGCTACAAATCTCCCCTATCTCTCCACCTCACCCAATATTCTCGGTAGCAAATGAAGAGTAGTGTGCTAGTGCTGGGATAAATGCGCGAAGTGTGAGTGTCAAGCTGCGAAATTGCAATTAGTGCAATGCGAAGTGTTTATGCCACCCGAAGATAAAGCTGCCTTTCTATCAGTGAAGGAGGTGAATAGTGGACCCGGTGAAACAGGTAATGTAGAAAGTCAAAACGCAAGTGAATCTGAAGAAGATATTATACAGGAAAAAAGCGTAAGCCAGTGAGAAAGAAATCAAATACCACCCTTGGGACAACGATTAATAAAAGGATTACTTTCAGTGTTCGCTCAACACGATGAGTGACGTGTCGAGGGGGAGACAAAAACAAGTTTTCCCATAAGAACATGTACGAATTGTTGTGTGAAGATCAATAATAGAGGTCTCCTGACAGTATGTTTCTCTTAAATAAATTCGCTGTGATCATGATCCAGTTGCTAACTATTGCTATTAATATCGGAGGGTCGTGAAGTCCCACTCGCATGCTATGACTTCAGGACTTCGTTATAAAATCTGATATAATGATCGCTATAGAGGCTTTCCCCCCCATTAATGATATATAACATTTGGTCTCACTTTATCAGTCCATTTTTTACTTAAAAGGGTATTTGTAGACTTTCCTCTCACCCTGAAATAAATAACATCTCTTTTTTGTAATTTCATTTTTCTGTTGTGTTAAGATTTACAACTCTAAAACCTGTGATAATATTATAACCTTTCGTTCTAGGTGAAATATGGTGATAAAGACGATATTAAATTTATTTCTCTTTCAAAATTTCTGTAATGGCCACTGTTTATGAGATTATTGAAAAAACTTGTTTTTGGTTCAGGTTTCCAAACTGTGAAATCTTTTGATGTGTTATTCAAAAACTCTTTCTGCACAAAATAGTGAAAAATATTTTTATTGATTTTTTAAGTTAGGTGTGTAATTTTCGTAGATTCCTTGGAGTACTAGTTTATGCCACCACGGAGGGATGCATTTATTGCTTATGTGAATTACCCCAATCAATTCTGTGCTTCTGTATTTGTCGACTTTGCAAGATTCTCCGAAATTGTAGCTGGAAATGGTTGACTTAAGATTGGTGCGGTTCGAAATACCACCAGAGTTGATATTCCCACTCATAATATTTCCCAGAAGGAACAGAGAAACCTTTCTTTAAACTCTCAATGAGTGAACATGTTTCATAATGACAATGGCGGCTGATTTGTGTATTTTTGCAGTATGTAGGACCAACTATTTCAAATACACTGCAATTGTTCTGCAAACCCGAGAGCATCTTGCGCGAAGTCCTTTGTCAGATTTATTTCTGAAATATTCAGAATACCCCCGTATAACTAGGAATTTCGATTTGCATTTCGGAATTATACACCACGTTGAACTTTGATATTTTGCGCGAAAGTTTCCAGGAAGGAAGCACTTGTAGTGATCAAGTAAAGTGACCACAAGATAACAATATCATTGCCCTTTGAAGCCATCACAATACTCGTGTACCCTATTTCATGTGATCTATAGGCTACGAAGAGCATTGGATACTTCTACCCAGAGGGGAATTTACGCATAGGCAGAGTAGGCAGCTGCTTACGGCGGCAATTTTTCAGGGGCACCAAATTCTTTAATAACAATTCAGGTTATTTTAAGGTAGCTAGCGAAAAGTTTTACTTTAATTGTTGGTGGCAACATTGACTGTAATGGTCTAGACTTTTGGAGTCGTAGACTCTAACTCCCTAATACGTTATCCCGATTTGTTCCAATAGTATTTCATTATTATTCTATATTCAGTCACAAAGGAACTTGCCTACAAAATATTAGTATTAATGTAGCTAACTATTATTTTCACTGTACTACTCAATTTTAGAATATAAAGCTTCAATACAAGACAATAAAACATAAAGAACTGAGGAGCAATGCATTAAACATTAGTATAAACAATTTTATAAAACATTTAGTATTATTTTCTATTGAATTACTCACGCAGAATCAATGTCTTCAGTAACATCAACTGTTCGTTTTAAATTTTGTATAGCATCAGGGACTATTAATTTATTGTCACGAATTTATTTCTGATCAGTCAAGTAGACATTGTAACACGTAAACGATAAAATCCTCTAAAGATTATCGATAATTCGTTTTAAGCCAGAGTACATATTAAAGAAAAACGGAGTCGGAATCTTTTGGATGCCTACAGGAGGAAGAATTGTAAATCCGCCGCAGCTTCTAGCCTAGGTCTACCAGTTATAAGATTGAACTTCAAGGGAGTGGCCAACAGCTGGTCCCACAATATAGTTTCGTCCAGGTCGAGGAAATATGAAAATAATAAATAAATTATGTGTATTGTCATCTTAACTATTATTTTCAACCGGACACTTTATGGTTGGTATATACATTCTTTAATCCTGATCACGCCTTGTGACGCTACCGTGCGTCAGTGCCGGATCTAGAAATTAGCCTGTGGGGGCAAATTTAAATTTTGCCACCTATGTACCGCCCTTTAGCTGCCCTTCCGATCGGTTTTAGCCAAACAACACGATATACAGGCCGACGCGACGGTTACAACATTGTCTGGCGTCACGTAGTGTACTTTTGTTGTCTTCTCTGAAGCATGTAGTGGAATCTCTATTACTCAACCCAGTAGACCAGCCTATCTGACTTAAATCGCAGTTTTGTATTTTCGAGCTGAAAGTAGGTTGTATGAAATAACAAAAAATGTCCTAGAGCGCTGGTAATGAAATTTTGAACACGTTTAGGTCAATTTCAATTTAACAATTTACTTCCTTTCTTTTCCGAGCTTTTATTTTTAATTTTCAGTCCCCTAAATGTGCCGCCCAAGGGGCTTGCCCCCTTTTGCCCCCGGTAGATTCGGCACTGCCGTGCGGCCTGCGTGCGGAAAGAAGTTGGTCGCCCCTGGTATAAAATAAGCAATGTAGTGTTGGAATATTTTGAACGAAAGCAATGCCAGAAATGTATTTTTTTTATAATATTGAGATCACTCTTTCGGAGTTTACTACACTTACTTTTGTGACAGACTTTTTTATTAATAAAAAATTAATTGGATCGTATGAAAAGTGCAATAATCTTGCAATTGTTTCTTTATACCTTATTTTCTAACAATAAAACAAGTGCAAGTTTCCACGCAACTACACCAATGCATAAAATCTTTTTAATCACCATAGTTAAAACGGCGTCAGTGGGTAAGTCATGATCTTTCTTACCTAAATATGTGATATTATTTATTATTCATACCAATTAAAACTATTTGAAAAAATATTTGAAAATGAAAATACACTTTATACTGTTTCTCTACTTCGGTTTCGGAAATATTTTATCGTTGTTAGAATAAAAAATGATATGCATAAATTTACGAAGAGGTAAATTATTTACAAAATAGACTTTAGGATATGGGTAAATCACCCACATTAGACGACCAAATTTCAAGCTTCACTATTATCAGGTGCATCTGACCTAATTAAATTATTATTGTTTTACTTAAGCTCTGTATGATCAACTCGATGTAAAAAGCAAGCTTTTTTACTTGTGCGGTTTTTGGTATCAGAAATTCCATTTTGCTCTCAACAAATTTATCAACTATGTTGTATTTGGTATTTTAAAGATATTTTCAAATATATTAAAAAACGTTTGTTTATGTCCTTTTCCTTAAACTTTGGAAAACGAATACAAAATTGCTGGTTTATATTATATCTACGGGTCAACAGAATATTCGAATAAGAATTTTTTAACTTTCATTTTGTGCTTTACTGTGCATTGTTTTAAATTTTCCGATGCTATTTTGTAGTTACTTTTCACTCATCATGCAAAATACAAACTATGTTGTTTACTTGACAAAAAAAAAGAGAAAAAAGTTAGTTTTAAGTATTACATGTCATTTAATTTATACAACAATTTTGTGTATCAGTTCAAAGTTACACAGAACTATTGGTCCTAGCTGTTGCCGGGGCTCGATCTCTGATCTTTCAGTCAGCAACACGGTGTTATAATAAGAAACTAGCAGAATACACTGAATTTTCTGTGTATTTGGATCATTTTTGCGCTATATTATCACCCTTAAAATAGTTCCCTTCGCCATTCACACACGTCTACATTCGATGCTTTCTTTGCTTGTAACATTTTCGGAAGTCAGTTTCAGTTTCGGAAGGTCTTTCAGGAGCTTTTTCGTTTTTGCTTTAACGTCTTCAATTGAGGAGAAATGGGTTCCCTTAATGCCAGATTTAACCTTACGAAATAAAAATCACATCAAGCTAAATCTGGGAAATAAGGAGGGTATTGCATCACAATAATGTTTTTTTTCTGGTCAGAAACTGCTTGACAGATTGTGAGCGGCTGCGTCGTCCTGATGCAATATCCATCCATCAGTTGGTGCATTTTTTATTTTTCACAAGGTCTTCTCAGTACTTCAATGTAGAAGTGTTGATTTACAGTTTGACAACTGGGAACTCCCTTAGTCATTGCAATCCCACGAATGTCGAAAATGCCTCACAGTCAAGTCAAGTTATCAGAATCGCTCTCCCACTCTGACCGCAGAAAACTTTGACTGATTGGCCCTCAAAAGGGGTACTGAATGCCAACTATGACTACAGATGGTGCTTCGCCTCGCTGTCACCCGGTTACCCGGACAGCTGCTACCACGGATGCCGCTGACCAAATTCGTCATGCTTCCCAATTAAGTAGCTGCTTCTTTCCAGTCGCCAATGGTTACTAATGGTACTAGGTACTTCGCTTCGCTGTCGCCCGGTTTCCTGGCCAGTTGCTACCATTCACCATGTTCGTCATGTTTCCATAATTAAATGGCTGCTTCTTCCAGTTTTCGTGTCGGTATAAGGAGACGGCTATTCTTCGCTGGTGAATACAACTCCCTGTTGGCATCATCACATCACGGGCGTTTTGAGGGCCAGATAGCTGCCATCGGACCGCGAGCGCACACCGTAGGTGTGCCTCGCACTGACTTAAACCAATTGCACTGCACTGATTGATTCGATTGAAACAGAAACAGAAACAATGTGATAACATGGCCCCTCCAAGAACGCCAAGTGAGTGAGCCGCCAACTCTGACTACTGCGACTCTCCTACATGCAGTCATGCAACTACAGGTTATGGCGCGGGTGTGGATGCTACGGTTTCTATCTATACGGAGACATTTACCGCGTATCGGTTTATTGTGTATTAGAAGAAATAAGGTGAAACAAGATGACAGGAAAGCGCGTGAAGTGTTTTCAAAGAGGGAAAATCCAGAAATGACATGCGACATTTAAAGTAAAAACCCCTTTCGGTTCTAACTATTATAGTTTTACACGGTAAACCACACATGCGTGAAGGGTGGAAAAACCCAGGTAAATGTCTGTAATTATTATTTATTGATTTGCATCCTATCTGACAAGTGTTGTTTTATACATGCATGACTTGCACATGCATGCAGCGCTCGTAGCGCGCATGTGCAAGTCCGAAGCTTCCTCCTTGGTGCCATTCGTCCTTATTCTAACCTGTGAAAATATAATTTATTAGTTTTGGGAGTGGGTTCTTGTTTCCTCCTGGGCACGTCAGTTACTCTATCATACTTCCTTGCTTTCATCAGACCATTCATTCATTTTTGTATGTATTTGTTTAGGCCCGGGAGGAGAGAAGTTTGTGTTATTTGGTTTTATTTATGTTAACATTTGAAGTGGGCGTTTATGTTTGAGATGGTTTCCTATGTCATAATTTCCAAGTGAATTTACAAGTTTGTTTTGCGTGTTGTTACTGCTAATGTAGAAGTTTTGTGCGAGTTGTTTTAGATGGTATGTCTTTGGTACTATGTTTATTTGTTTCTGTAGTGTAATTAATCTCGTGTACCTTGGACATTGTGTAATTAGCTGTACTACTCTGTTTTGGAATATTTGCAACTTTCTAAGATGTGTCTTTGGTGCATGTCCCCAAGCTGGAGCTGCGTATGTTAGAATTGGTTTTATTAATGAGTTATATAGTATGACTTTTTATTTAGTGCTGAGTTGACTGTATGCTAAAAAGCTTTTTAGTTCTGTTAATCTACCAACTGCTTTACCGATCTGTGTATTTATGTGTGTGGCAAAGTTTAGTTTTGAATCTAGTTTAACTCCTAGGTATTTTGCCGAGTCTTTCCATTGTATGTCTTGGTTGTGCATCTTTAATTTAGTGTCTGGTTTTCTTTTTCTTTTTGTAAAGTATACAGACTCGCTTCTGTTTGTGTTTATTTTTATTATCCATTTTTGAAACCAATCTTGAAGTTTGTTTAGGTGTTCCTGAAGATATCTAGTTGCTAGTTTTGGTTGCCAACTTCTAGTATGTATGCAAGTGTCGTCTGCAAAAAGTGCTATTTCTGTGTTTGGTGTTTCGGGTATGTCATTTATGAACAAACTGAAAAGTGTAGGTCCTAGAAGCGAGCCTTGTGGAAGCCCTGCTTGGATGTTTCTCTTTGTTGATTCTGATTTCCCTACTGAGACATAAAATTTACGATGTTTTAAGTAAGAACTTATTATATGTATGTATATGTCTCGTAAGTTTATCTGTATAAGTTTGTAGAGAAGTCCTGTAATCCAAACTCTATCAAATGCCTTCTCTATGTCTAAAAATACTGTCCCTGTTCCTTGTTTTTAGTTACATTTATATCTAATGAACTCCACTAATCTGACAAGTTGGTGTGTAGTAGAGTGGTGTTCTCCGAACCCAAATTGTTCCTGTAGTAATATGTTGTGGGTTTTTATGTGACTTTATATTCGTGTCAACAAGACTTTTTCAGTTACTATTGCTAGTGTGTTAAGTAAGCTTATTGGTCTGTAGTGCTGTGGGAATTTGGGATCATTTCCTGGTTTAGGCAATGCTACTACCTTAGCTAGTTTCCAGGCTGAAGGAAAGTAAGCATGCTTCATTATTGCATTTATTATTAGAATTAGAAGGAGTATGGCTTCATGAGGTAGATTTGTAATGCATATGTTTTGAATGTTATCAGGGCCTGCTGCTTTAAGTGGTTTAAGTTTCTTTAGGATCTGTTTTAGTTCACGTTTATTAGTTTTCTTTGCACTGGTGGTGGTGGGATTATGCAGTGTGTTACGGACTGTGTTTTTAACTAGCATGTCATTTCTTATGTTACTTATGGTGTCATTAGGTTTGAAAGTTTTTTCAAGTGCGTCTGCTAATGTGTTAGCTTTGTCATCATTAGAATATACTATCCCGTTTTCCCCGTGTAGTGAGGGGGTGGGGGTGTACGGTTTGGTTAAATATTTAGTTATTTTCCAAATGCTATTGTCTTTGAAGTTTAACTTTGCTATTTTAGTGTCCCATTTGTGTCTTCTGTAGCGAGCAATTTCTAATTTAATTAACCTGCGTAGTTTGTTAACGTTGTTTTTGACTGTGTGTAGGGATTCTGTGATTTTGGTACTGTTTACGTAAGTGATTGCGGAGTTTAATTAATTTAATTATGTCTGTAGGGAGTCTGGGAACTTGGTGTTTGTTTATTTTGTGAGGTATGGCAGTTTCAGTAGCATGTTGTATGGCTGATGTTAATTTTTCAACTGCATTGTCTATGTCTGCGCATGTGTTTATAGTGTGTTCGCCTGAAATGTCCTGTTTGATTGTGTCTTGATATAATTTCCAGTTAGCATTATTATAATCTCTGTAAATGTTTGTTTCATTCATGTCTGGGGAGGATTTAAATTCTATGAATACAGGTTGGTGATCGGAGTCTAATTCGTCCTCTGTTTTAATTTCCAAGTATTGATTAATGTTCTTGTGTATGGCATAGTCGAGGACATCTGGCTGGTTTCCATTTGCAGGATAGTGAGTTGGTTGATGTTGTGATAGAATTTGTAGTGGGGACGATTGTAGAAACGTGTTAAGTGCTTTACCATTATCATTTGTTTTCTTTGAGCAAAATATTGGGTGTTTGCAATTGTAATCACCTGCTATTATTACTAAATGACCTATGTTACCTAATTTCCTTATGACTTCTGTATCTATCCTTACTGAAGGTGAGTTGTATATTCCTATGATGCTAAGTGGTGTACTTTTACTATAAATCCTGATGCCTACGGCTTCAACTGTGTTTAATGTAGGTAGAGTGAGTTCGTCATGCCTGAGTTTCCTGTCCACTAGTACTAAGACTCCCTGACCTTGCCCAATGCCAAATCTATCTTTTCTGTAAGTGTTGTAACCTTGTACTTTAATTTTTGACTGAGGTGTGAGTTTAGTTTCACTTATTAGTGCTATGGGTATATTTTCAGTTCTCAAGAAGTCTGTAAGTTCATCAAGTTTTTCAGTTAACCCCTGTGCGTTCCAGGCGAGTATCTGTAAGTTTGTTTTATCGTTAGTGTACATACCCATTTAGAGCCCTGTTGAGCGTGTATCTGTTTGTGTTGATTGTGATCGAGTTTGTACTGTGTTGACAGCCCCTATCCATTTAATTAAGCTATCAATAAAGTCACTAAGGTGGAGCAGAACTGTTTGCACTTCACTTTGGTCTCTTGTTTGTGTGGCTAGGCCATCTAGTTTATCATATATATATATCTTTGTATGTGGTAGACGGACGTTTGTGTTTTTCTGGAATACTAATGTTTTCTGAGCAGGAATCTGTGTCAGATCTTGAATAATTATCTTCTACTTGAGTTTTTTGTTTCTTAATTTTCTTGTGCTTTTGATTCTTTGAGGCTTGGGAGAATTTACATTTAAGTGCTCTGAGGTTGAGTTTGGGCTAGCAGGTGGTGAGATTACCTTGGGTAGGTTAGGTAGGGGGGATTGGGTGTTGGTAATTTCAGTAGAAGGGAGGGGGGATTGGGTTTAAGGTGAGACTGGGGTGAGGGAAGTAGATATCGGTTATGGTGTGGAGTTACAGGGTTTTGTGTTGGTGGTTGATGTCCTAAGTGTTTATTAGTGTGTACAGGTGGCGCAGTGTTGTGTAGATTGATGTTGGCCTAGGTGTTGAGTAGTGTTGTTCGATTTAGAAACTCTTTCTTGCTGATTGCCATTGTCATATCGTGATTGCCAGATTTTTTGATAAACTTTACAACCTCTATAGTTGGCAGGGTGGGGACCCATACAATTAACACAAGTGGGAGTGACGCCTCTGTCTTTTTTGCAGTCACTGTTTTGGTGTGGTCCTGCACATTTCACACATCTGGGTCTTAAGTTACATCCTATGGAAAAATGATCGAAATTCTGACATCTGTGGCATTGAACAATATCTGGTGCAGAAGTTTCATACTCATAGACTGATATGGCTATGAAGTGAATGTGCCTGAGCTTTTTAAGTTTTTCTTTTGCTTTGGCATCTGACAACTTTACAAGAAAGAGTGGCATGTTTACTTTTGTCTTTCCAGCTTTCCTTTTGTTAGTGTCTGTGTAAACTCCTTTGGTCATCTGGTGTACCTGAACATGATCTGTTTGTAAGTTTAATCTTAAAAAGCCTTCAATCTCTTCTGGTGACATTTGTATTGGTAGTCCGCGCACTACCGTCTTAATTGTTCTGTCTTGGGATGGTCCTACTTAAAATGTTCAATGTCATTCTCTTTCAGAAAATCTAGTATGGAGTCGTGTGTCATTTTACTTAACGGTGTGATTTGAAAACCATGTCTGTTTGGTTTGCCTGTCAGGTTTCCAAATTTCTTAGTCAGGTACATGTAAGTGTCCCATTTCTTTACTGTTATCGGTGAGTATCTTTTGTTTAGGTTTAGGTCTAAGTGACTGTCAGAACTGTCTTTCTCTAGTGAAGCTCTATATTTTAATTTTTCGTCAGTATTGTTAATTGGTGTGGTAAATAATTTGTCAACATATGTTTGTCCTGAGGGGGAAGCCTGCTATTTGGAGTTGTCTGTATATCTGTCTGTGTGCTATTGTCTTTAGTTTCACTAACTCCTGAAAAAGAACATATAATATAATGTCTAGTATCGTCTGTCACTTTTTACTTACCGCCAACAGCACCTTGGCGGCCTCTTTGGTCCTGGGTGTCACTTCAGTTCCTATCACCTCATCTGTTCGTTCTGGCGAGTTGTCCACGTCTTGTTCCATGTCTTCCTTCGTAGTTCTAGTCAACACTTTAGCACTTTTCTTTCCGGAAGGGACGATTCCCTTTGTGCCCTAACTTCTCTGTTTCTGGCTCCCAATCACGGGTAAAGCTCAGAGTCCGTAAGCAGAGACACTCCCGAATCACAAAATATTACGATACTATCCTCGCACTGCACACGTCACACACTATTCATTCGCTTCACTTTTTTTCGGCAGGGACGGTTCCCTCTGTGCCCTAGCTACTCTGGTTCTGGCTTCCAATCACGGGTAAAGCTCAGAAACCGTTTCCAGAGACACTCCGAAACAAAATAAAACTACGCAGCTAAAACTATTACGCACTACACACCTCGCTGCATTTTACTCACACCTCGCTTTTCAATTTACTCTCACGATGCTGCTAGCTTCACCAAAAGTTTCAACGTTTGAAGACCTGGGAGCTGCTCAAGTGTGATATTCACAACACTTACTTCTCAGCTGGTTATACGTGGTGTAACTAGGAAAGTTATCATTAACACTGTCACGTTTTCACTTCATTGGCGCATGGCCCACTAAGCAGAAGCTTCACTTTTTTTTACAGAAATCACTTCACTCAGTTGACCCTCGACAATGGTCAGTGATCAGATTGGCCCTAAAAAGAGTCCGTTTATACTAACACTGATTCGAGATCTGATTGGCCCTTAAAAAAAGTCCGTTTTCACTAACACTGATTCGAGATCTTATTAGCTCTAAAAAGAGTCCGTTTACACTACTGGATAAACTTAGATAAGACCTTTTGTATTTTCCTGATCAAGTTGGCCCTAAAAAGTAATTTTATCTTAATATAGATTATTGCTGTAATTCACTTAGTAGACTACTGCACTTATTCTAGAATCCTGTCTCGTATGCCGAACTGGCAGTAATCTATTTAGGCACTTCCTCTCGGTCACAACGCACACTTACGCAATACTTCGAGCAAGCATGCAAACTTCCGTTTACTGAAAGCCTGCGTCCTTATGCAAGATAAACGCAGGGTCCGTACTTTCAGACACTACCGGTAACTGAAATCTTTCGCGCGCGAGATTTCACCTCAACGATGTGTGTGTGTAAGCAGTGACGGTCTGCTCGTGAACTCAAACTCCACTCCGATTCGATTGAACCAGTTCATGCATACTGTATACAGGAACGGTAGGGGCGGAGCTTAAGAATCCGTGTTTCTGGTTGGTCAGCCTATAGCTTGATGCTGATTGGTCGTTTTCATGTATGCTTCATTTATGACTGGTGTCCAAGTCTGACTAGGTTGAAATCCTGTATCTATGTTAACATTCAATTAATCAGTCAGTGCGAGGCACATCTACAATGTGCGCTCGCGGTCCGATGGCATCGTTTGGCAGCTGTGTGGCCCTCAAAACGCCCGTGATGTGATGACGCCAGCAGGAAGCTGTATTCACCAGCGAAGAATAGCCGTCTCCTGATACCGACACGAAGACCGGAAGAAGCAGGACATTTAACCATGGAAGTTGAACGTGGTCAATGGTAGCCGCGGTAGCAACTGGCCGGGAAACCGGACGACAGCGAAGCGAAGTACCTAGTACCACTAGTAAGCACGTTGAAGCCGTGTACCATTTATGGTCGAAGGAGAGAAGCAGCCAGAAGCATGA